>CM035426.1:23065756-23068256 GCA_020310875.1 Ceratopteris richardii | reverse complement strand
GTGGTGCTATCCATGTCTCCTTGACGTGTATCTGTAGTAGGTCCTGACGGATGATCCTATTCCTCTCCGAACGAGAGAGGGTAATGTGGGGGGAAGAGAGGTCATACTGAAAAGGGGGGAGATCCGTAATGCTCATGCCATAGTCTGCTAACCATCGGTAAGTCTGTGCATACCATACTCTCTCATGCCCTGTCTCTGCCAAATGTCTAGAGCTCTCAAATGCAAGCCTGGTGAGTCGGCTAGTGGGGAGCTCTCTGACTCTCAGAATAAAGGTCACCAACTGGAAGAGGGCCTCCACTAGCATCGGTGGTGTGCCAAGCTCAGCTCGTATAATGTCATGTGGAACGAAGGGCTTGCTGCGCAGCAAGCGTGATATCATGGTGATCTGGGGCCTCTCAATCTGCGTCCACATCGCCTCTGTGATCCCTGGTGCCCATACTGCTGCTGCGTACATCAATGCGGGTGTCACTAGAGTGTCAAAGAGCCACCCCTTAGTCCGGGGCTCCTGAATATGTGTCTGAAAGCAGCGTCTCTCCAATCCTGCAAGTGCTGCATAACCTCGCGTCAATCTATCTCTCGCAGCCTGTGCCATGGAGAATACCCCTGTGCTGCCCGAGAAGGTGATACCTAGGTAGACGTAGGAGTCCACTACCTCTATCTGTCCTCCAGCTGCTGTGAAAGAGGCGTGATGGCGTACTGTCCTGGAGGTATGGAAGATCATGACCTTGGTCTTGCCAAGGTTCACTGTGAGTCCTCTCTCCATGCAAAAGGTATCGAGCGCCTGTTAATGTGACTGCAACCCCTCCTGTGACTCTGAGAGAAGGACAATGTCATCCGCATATAATAGGATATGTACTGGCGTAACAAGGCTGTCTGATAGACCGCCAGGGAAACAAAGCGTGGATGGCCCATAGCATGTCTGATGGAAGCTGTAACTCCTGGAGCCTCCGTAGTAGTCTCTCTCGAGGGACCATGTCGAAGGCTTTGCGGAAATCCACAAAGCAACAGTATAGTCTCTGCTTCCTTGCCTTCGCGCTCTCAATCAAGCAATGAAGCACGAAGATGTGGTCGATGGTGGAGAAAGTGCGGCGGAAGCCTGCCTGGCCGGGTGCTCTGATCCCCGCTGCCTCAGTGTGTGTACTGAGCTCTGCCTCTAGTACTGCCCCATAGATCTTGGCCAGGATATGGCCTATCATAATAGTCCTGTAGTTCCCTGGGTCCATCATATCGCCGGACTTATGGATAGGCGTAATGGTATGCATAGTCCATGAGTCGGGTAATCCCTGAACCAAAGCACGGTTGAAGAGATGGGCGATCAAGTGGGAAACTACATCTGCTGCGTATATAAAGTGCTCTCCCTGTAGCCCCGTGTGGTCTGCAGAACGGCCATGCTGTAGCCTATGGATGGCCTGTTGTACCATGCCTGCTGTGAAGAGGGTGGATATCACTGGACGCGGTGTGGAAGGAGTCAGTAATGGTGGCTGTCCTGGGATGTCATATAACCTCTGGGCGTAGGTGTGCCAAGTCGAAGGATCTGCTATGGGTGTAGGTGGACGTGGCTCACGTAGTGCCCTCCACGCGGTGGCACAATCCCTACTCATGAGAAGGTCGATCAACTCTGCCTCCTGTCGCTCCTCGAAAGCTCGCCGCTTCCGGCGTGTGAGGGCTCGCATCTGTCGTCGTGCCTCCCTCTCTGTGATGGATCCCAAGATACTCTGTGCTCTGAGATGTCGGTATAATCGCCTACACTCCTCATCGTACCATCTATTCTGGGGTGTATGCCCCAGCCGTGTCGGATGTGCAGTGCTGTGGGTGGTGTATGGGAAGCTGAGAGTAGCGGATGTATGGAGGATCGAGGAGAAGTGGGCGGTGAGGGTGTCCAAGGAGGCAGAGGGATCAAGGGAGTAGATGTGCTCTCGAACATGGGAGCTATAGATATGTGCTAGCTCATGTCTAAAGTGAATGGTGGTACGGGCTCGTGGCTGTATGGTGACGGGGTGGGGTATGCATGGTGAGCCGCGAATGGATAGGGCAAGATATGCGTGATCAGCTCCAATCGGTAAGGGTGGGATAGTGAATGAGGTGATCAGATGTGTCGCCTCCGGAGGTCCGATAACATAGTCTACCACACTGCCCCCCTGTGGTGTCGTGGGTGGAATGCAGGTGAGACCGCGCGAGGTGGGCCAGCTCTCCATCCCATTATATATAACGAGACGGTGTGCTCCTCCCATCTGGAGTAAGTGTCGGCCATATAAGGTGGGTGTGGCGGTGTCGGCTGAGGCTCTGAGTGTAGGCTTGTCCTCTATGGTACGAAGCATCTCAGGGTCGTCAAAGTCGTAGATATCACACTGGTGGCTCTGAGTGCGGGCATTGAAGTCTCCTACAAGGAAGACTTCACCCATCCCGGTATACTCCATAATCGTGTCACTGAGGCAGTCATATGGCGATGTGGTGTCTGGTCCCTCCCCTCCTGATAGCTGCTCAGGGGAATGTGTGAAGC
>CM035426.1:22898256-23060756 GCA_020310875.1 Ceratopteris richardii | reverse complement strand
GGATCGCAAGGAGAAGTCTTCAAAGTATCATGTGGAGGCAAGTAGTTGATTAAAAAACCTAAAGAACTTGTGCACTCAATTTACATATAACTGTGGTATTTATCGTCTCATTTTGGTTTGAAAGGGGTGGTGTTACCACCAATATTGCCGCATTTTTCATTTCTATGATTTGAGTATGTTCCTCTCGAAGATTAGAGAGACATGATGAAGCTATCATTTATCTTTTGCTTTTTTGCTTTTTTGCTTTTTTGCTTTTTTGCTTTTTTTGCTTTTTTGCTTTTTTGCTTTTTTGTTTTTTTGCTTTTTTGCTTTTTGTTTTGAGCTCTAAAAATGCCATGTTGTGACAGATTCTGGCAGGCAATGCAAGGAAAGTTGGCTCTGTCCGATTCGAACATCTAACTGCATCGGAAGACCAAGCTGCCATGGTTTTAGAGACCAGCACTCTCACTCCAACTTCCAGGCATCGGTGGGAGGAGCAGCAGCAGGGGGTTGATTATGAGAAGGTCTATGAGAGTGAGAGGCAGCCTTGGGGGTCAGATGAGGACCCTGAAGCTTCATCATCAGATGATGATGAGCATGAGGCATCTCCAAGAATGCGAAACCTCATTGCAGAAAATATTGATGTGGACAGTATTAGAGATCCGGTGGAAATTTCTCCACGTTTTCCATTTGCAAGTGACCAAGAGCATAATTTCAACACAGGGCCACAAAAAAGTGATTGCCATGTGGACAGTGATGTCATAGATGTGAGTACAGCAACTGCCATTGATACTCTCTATACAAAATGGGAGAAGCAACGGGGGTCCAGAGAGAGAAGGAGACATCGTAGAAGAAAATCTTCGACTGAATCTACTGTGGAACTGGATAGGGATCGAAAATTTTATGTAAGGCGAAAGGAAGTGGATGGTGGATCAAGAACTGAGTGAATGCAAGATGAGTCCAAGTTTTTTTCAAAGGTTTTCACTGAATCAGTCTAGTTATAGCCAATCTCTTATAGAGCCTGTGCTAATGTGCAGGTTATCTTCATTTAATTCGTAAACATGTGCGATTTCACACTGATACATGTGTGTCTCAAAATTAACCACTGAGCCACTGAAGAAACCTATTCCTGTCTACCATCTTTGATACAAGCAACATTGCTACAGGGTCTCATATGAGAATCTCTCAAGAGGGAAAGAGAAGAGCTGTGAATTGAGACAACTTCAAATTTTGACTCTCTTTGATGTTAGTCACTTGTATCTACATTGCTCTGACTTCAGTGAGAAGTCGTTGGAGTCTGGCTCCCATTTTTCCAGAAGTTGTGTATAAATCGAAGCACGCAATACTGTTCACATAAATGCCACCAAAAAGCTCTGCAAGATTTAGGAAAAATTATTTTGAATAGAGAAATCTCATTGTAAATTAACCCTTGAGACTTGTAAATTATTAGCGCATTTTGACATATTTCGTAGTCATGTTTACTTGTTTTTGGGAATGTGTCAAGTAAGCTATACCAAAGTTTATAAGAAAAGTGAATCATAGTCTGTGTTTATTTCATACAACCATGGGAAAATAGTTTGTAACAAATGAGCACAACTGTTTTCCCATTTTTTGTAGCTGTGCTCTAGGTTAAGCCCTAGAGATTAGTGGAAAATCATAATAGAACTTGCATTTGAATTTATGTTCCATTTTTTCCATATTATTGTGACAATGTTCCTTGTTTAATCTTGACGCTTAGTATTTATTGTATGTTACTTAAAGATGTCTCTTAATGATTTAGATGCTTGATTATGACAATTAAATAATGCGCTGCATGGTTAGACCTAGTAATGAATGAGCATTGACACATTCAATGTTGGGAATTCCCCATTGTAGAACATTGGTTGTTGTCTCCATTATATCCCATTCTAGCAAGAGAATCCTGCCAATCAAACTCCTTTCACCAAGTTCATTCAGACCCTCCCTGACACCCTCAAGTTCATTTATGATGTTCTTACTCTTCATTTATTCAACCTTCCAGCAACCCTTCAAGCTCATTTTCACTCCATATCCTTTAATGTTACATGAGTATGAACTAGCTAAGGTTTCTTGCATCTCAAAACTTGGAGACCTTCAATTTGGACTTAAACTTCACATGTGCGTCTATTGGTTGAGAAAATGATTTGCAAACACACATCTCAATCCTTTGAAGTGCATCAAGAATGTGCTTTCTTACTGTGGTGAATGTTGACTTATCTTATCATAAGAATGTCTTAAACTCGATTGGATTATAGGTTTTCAACTCAATATTTGGCTCGCATTGGTCCCCACAATGTCTCTTTCATTATCATCCATGATATCAAGATCAACAACATAGATGCATAGGGACATAGCTTGATTCCGATTGTGTTTGTTTGTTTCCAAGGGGTGGATTAGACTTTGGTGCGTTAGATCAATATTTAATAAGTTAGGTCTTCAAATAAAGGTTGGATAATTAGGGTGCTCATATATTCTGGTTGTACCCATGAATCTCTTCTTTTAGCTCTCCACTAAAGAAAGCATTCTCAACATGCTTTAGCAAAAATAACATCCTTGAATTCCAACAAGAGCTATTAAAGCTTTTATGATTCTCATCTTAATGGTTGGGATGACGGATTCATATTCCATACCATGTTTTTGTTCATGGCCTCTACAATTGACCTTGTTTTGCATTGAAATGTAGATATTAAAGATCATATTCAATTTGTAGGCCAACTTGTGTCAATTGCTTATCATCACCCCTCAACACCAATTTCAAAGTGTTATTGTATTAGGGCCTCATTTCATTGTGCACAGGCTCGCTCCACATGGAATGTGTCACCACATCTCCAAATATAGTACCTCTTTGTTAGATAGTCAATTAATAATGTTGTTTCGTATTTTTGACGGGCATGGGCTGCCTTTCACTTTTTTGAGGTAGCTTGGAAGCAAAGAGTCCACCTATTTCATGCTTTGCTATGTTGGTGCATCCATTCATAAACATTGTTCGTCTCATATCTTCTTCTATTTGCATATGATGATCTCATGTGTGGTTCAATTGCTACATCAAAATACTAGACTATGAAGTTTTTTTTTTTGAGAGCACAATGAGATAGATGTTCCATTCCTATACACTCTTGAGGCATCCTTGTTCATCCATCTTCTCATATCCTTGTATGCTTTCAGCCTATAAATGTTTGGGTTTTCCACACTTAAGAGGATAATTCATCAAATAAGATATCTCCATTAACTTGTGATGGTTTCAAAACCTATAGCCATATTTCCGAAAATATTCAAACATGAAATCAAGCCTTTTCTTCACCTCTTGTAGGATGTTCGCATAGGACACATGCGAAAAACCTTTAAGTGCAAGAAATCTGGATGTTTCCACTCAAATATTCCTCTAGTGCCAATGTATATATTCCTATTCTGGATGTGCATCCATAATGTCTTTTTGTTTAGCATTGTTCTAATTGCCTCTTTGTTATGACTATTCTTTCTCGTTGTAAAACCTAATGTTACGATGTCCTTTTAATGCTAGTATCATGTAGAGATCTTATGATTTTAAGAGGATTAGATCTTCCTTTATCCATCCTCAAGATTTTTATATACATATTATTCTCTTACTCAACTAAATCTTAAACGCTTTGACATATCTAATTTGATTCTCATAAACCACTACCATATAAAATGATTATCTCTCTTCAAAGTGAGGACTCTCTAGTTTAGCTAAAATCCACAAGTTTAAACGTCTTACTTCTTATGTAAAATTCATAGATTGATGTTCATTAACTTTTACATGCACTACAAAGATCCTTTACTTATCCACTTTTCCATGTACTTAGATCATTTTTTGGATCTTTGAGAAAACATCCTTTGCGAGTGAATCTAAGTTGGTAACCTTTTCTTTTGATTTTAACTATTGATACAATGTTCATGATGATGATAATATGTGAAGCTTTGCATGTACTTGTTGCATGAACTTGATAAATTTCTAATGGTACATTTATTAGATGATCAATACAATGCTATATATCATATTTTGTTTGTGGATGTCATAAAGTGTATGCCATGGGAAAACCCAAGTCATCAAAGTGACCCCAAGAGGAGTAGGCATGCATAATGTCCACCCAAGACTTCCATCCGACAACCTATATTCCTACCTTTGCACCCATATGTAGTATGAACGAGGAGGATCTATGCTTGGATGCTCTTCTCGTTGTTCAACTTGTGATGGAAAACATGCATCCACATCCTTATATTGTCCTTTTACGTGTGGGGTATACTCCCAACTTATCAACTCAAGTGCAAATCTCTACACATTCTCTCTATAGCTTCTGATTCAAGTTTCCCATGATATGTGTTCGTCCAAGATCGCATCTTGATTCTATTGTAGATGTAAGAAAATGACAACACAACAGAATAGACCAATAGAAAGAGTTCAGAGAAAAATGCCGACAACGATAGATACAGACTGAGAGATAGAGAACTCAAATTCTCAAATTGCCAAGACTAATGCAACTACAACGATGGTGCTGTCCATCCATGCGCTCCCAATGTGGAGCTTAGATGGAAATCTAGACAAACTCTAGATGAAGGGCTTACTAGTACGCAATGCTATATAAAGCTCAACATGGGCCATGATTATATAGATTTTACAAGGGGAGTTGGTATAGATAAACATAGCCAAGAGATACACAATAGTTGGAAAAATAGACGATTCGAGAATATCCCCATGACCAAAAGTCCTACCATCTTGGCCCTACAGATTGGAGGGATAGGCCCCACGAACCCCAGAGAAGGAGGCAAGCCTCCTTTGCACTCCCTCCACTAGGCTTCTATGGGGAAATCGTGTGGTGCCACAAGGCCTTTATTTTTGCCTTGAATGGAAACTCAATGGCCCAAAAGTTTATGCCCTACCTAACCTAATGGCTAGGCTCACAAAGATCATCTATTACCATCAACAGTCACACATAGACCTCATCTAACTTGGGAGTTAGGGTTCCACAAATGTTCGGGATCTCTCAATGTCCTCCTCATAATGGGGACCTTACAACTTAGAGCACGATTTGTACATGATATATCCATCACACTCTCTGTGCATCCTGTTGCAATTTACAACATCCCACAACGGACCAATTCAATCAAAGATAAGGAAGGTTTCTTCTTTGTATGAGGCAAGGCATTCTCTATTTGAAGTTGATACATACATGGATAGACAAAGAGAGAGAGTCAAGACTAGAGCAAGGCCTTGATGATGATGAAGTTTTTGGATTTCTACATGAGACTTACACCAAGGAATTACCCAAGGTTCATTTCCTTAATTGTACACATTCTTTTATTTTCATATAAGTGTTTTAGTATATGTAGGAACTTGAGATCTTAAGACTTAAAAAACTCCTAAGATTGGAGTAAGTGTCAAGTTCAAGGCAAAGAAAGTGTCTTTTTAGAATAAACAAAAGATTTTGGGTGGCTTACTAAGTGTCCAAAGCAAAGATAAAGGGAATTAAAAGGATCACAAAGTTTAAAATATCAACCTAAAACTTAGAGAAGAATTGGCTATCTAAATAGAGCTTGATTTGTTCCTTCTGGCATGTTAGCTAAGACTCCAAAGAGGATTGGAATTTTTTTCTAGGGTAGGTATCAACTCTATGAGTTCCTAGATGGACATAATGTTGATAAAAAAAATAATAGTTTTCCATGTATAGAGAGTAGAAAAATCTCGTTGGATACTAAATCAATCCAAGGACATCTGTAGGAGGATGATAAAAAAGGAAAGCTACCCAAGAAGGAAGATTCTTCAAAACCAAGTTCATCTTTTAATTTTGAAATATAAGATAAGTAGCTAGTTTTTATTCAAGAGATTACAAGCAAGGAAGTTGATTCCATGAACAAGTTTTAAAATACATCTTGAACAAATCTAACTAATTCAGGATGGAAACTCTCTCTAAGTGCATCACTCAATTGGAATTGGATGATGAGACAGTGCCACCAAATCAGAGAATCCACTGATTCCAAAATACTATAATCAAGAATGATAACTGCATGTTTGAGAAAGACACACAATGTACACAAATGCATACTCCAAAATACAAGAGTAAGTGGTTTGCTTAGGGATCAATGCTTTGTGCCATTGATTTCCCTCCTCTCAATTCACTTAAGAGATAGAATCCTTGATTTCCCTCCTCTCAATTCACTTAAGAGATAGAATCTTGAACTGAAAGTATATGCAAATCAAGGAAGATGTCATTGGCATGCTCTCCATGTAAGAAAGAAGTTACACAAGAGCACATAAGAGAAGTAGTAGAGAAGAGAACATATACAATAGAATTTTAAAAATTCAATACTATTTGCAAGTATAAAGACCATGACATTGTAGTAAAATCTAGATATGGGATTACAAGGTAGAGATATGCTGGCTCAATTCGATGCCTTGGATAGTGCAAAAGTCATCATTAAAGGCCAATGGAGAGGTATGCCATTTCATGGATGGATAGACATGGGTGGTAGGATGTGGGCAACCACTACCCATGTGTTGTTTATACATGGCTTAGATCGGTTCAACCAACCAGCAAATATGAGTGATTTCTAAGTTAGGTAGGGAATATTCCCTTTAACATTTGGTTAAGTGCACTGCCCTTGGACCCTTGCCAGGGGTGCTGATGGCCCCTTGGGATCGCCTAGACAAGGTTGCTCATTGTTGCCTGGGAATCCACAATAGGGGACCTTGTGACTCGGTTTCCTTATAATATATCATCATCATCCACAAATCATGATTGATGCAATTTGACCTTCATCCAACATATAAACTAGGATTCCCATCAACACGGTAATCCTTAGTTGGATTCTTCTAGGGGCCTTAAAAGTGTGCAACAAAAAGTACTTCATGAGGGATACACATTGAACATATACTAAACCCCCCTCCCCCCGCCCCCCCAAATGTTTACTGAATGATGAATCAACCGGGCCTATTTCTTATGGCCATCTATTGAAGATGTCTATTGAGCTACTCCTTTCTATGTGCTTTGGTGAACATGTCAACATAATTGCCTTTGTTCGAAAATAATCAAGCTCCTCAATGTCATCTTCTATTAGCTCATGAACATAATGGTAGTGTACTTCTATATGCTTCATGCGAGCCTAAATCACCAAATTGTGTATGATGCCATGAAACTTTGATTATCACATTTGATTATTGTTTCAATCTATAATAAGAATTCCAATTTTGATAGTATCTTGCTGTCACTCTAGCACAATGGCAAGTACCAACGTGAAGAAATCCACCTCATAATTGTCAATCCAGGAAAATGTGAGGAGGGTATGAAGACTGTGAGCAAGTGAAGTGCACAAGTGAGTGAGTGAGAAGCACACAAGCATGCACACACATACACACACACACACATGCACACATGGCAAGACCAAGAGATGGAGCAATGGAATCTTTAATTAGTAAAAAAACAAGAATACAAGCTCTTTTTCACTTCAATTCCCAATTTGCTAATGTCAGAAATGAGCTCTCTAGCTCCTTTTATAGCTTTTGACTAGCTTTTAGTCCTGTCCAAACTTAGTGTTTGGCCTAGTTAAAAATTAGGTTCCTAGGCTATTTTGGAGGCTCAAAGGAGCGATAAAAAATGTGAAAATTGGTATGTAGGTACTTATAATATCCTCAAGCTCAAGGAGTCCTCAACTTGAATAAAATGGAGTCTAACCTACCAAAAATGGTATTTACAATGTTGATGTAATGATGAAAATCACTATTGAAAAAAGATTTATCTTTAAAAAATTGGGTAGGCCTAGTTGTCGAATCTTCGTTGACTGCTTTGGCTACTTGGTCTTGCTTGACTCTCCCTCTATTCAGACTCTCTCTGATAGCTTCCCTATCTTGTAATGCCTTGACTACCATGGCTGTTGCCAACACCCCCCTCTCTCGTGTGTGTCGTCCCTGATAGACCCTTTTTGTAAGGAGTGTTTGATGTAATATTCGACAACATCCGTGGCTAGATGATGTTCTTGCAATTGCAGTCCTCATGCTAGACCTGTCATCAACTGATCCCAATCCACTAGACTTGGAACGTCCGAATGTGGCAGTCGTGGCTGATTGGCATAGGTGGCTTGTTCTAGTACAAATATATGCAATATGTGAATGGGTCTGGGAATGAAAATTTCAGAGTGGTATTCTCAGAACCCTATTGAGAACATCTCCTCAAAGGTCTTCTTGTATTAAGCAGGTAAGTACTTGATGCACTAGTAAGTGTAGATGGTGATGATGGAGGGGGTTTGGTTTGTATCATATGCTAGACCACGATTTCCTTTAGAAAACCTTCGGGCTGAAATATATGGAGCTTGGAATTTTCGAAAAGTTTTGAACACTATCGTCATTAGCTCGAGAATCTTCATACACATCTTTGTGGAAATGTCGGACGCATTCTTGAATCTTGCAAACTAGTGGCATATAGTCGATATCATATAAGCCATAGTGGATGGCCCTCTGGGAGGAGCAAAGTAAGGATAGTTCATCCAATAGAGCACCCTTTATTATTTTGAACTTTGATTTCAAATGCCTGCCAGGATCGATGATGGACAATAGGATAGTAACAAGGGTTATATTTGATGTATAATGGCACATTTGACCATGTGTGCATCATTCCAAGAAAATCTGTTAATAGTCATATGCACCAATTTGGTTGAAAAATGGATCTTTCCTGTGCATTTTCAGGTAAATCATCTGGCTCGAATTGAGTAGCAAATGCCGGTTCTTTTCCTGTATGCCTCTTTATTTCTGCATTATAATCTACCAATAATACAAAGTATGACATGTGTTGTTGTTCTGATGTGGTGATGTGATAAGTTCTAGAAATAAGAAGACTTGAGAATCGTTTCTTCTAGATTGGACATTGATTGGATTTGTACCGCTACCCTGTCATCATGTGTCTAGCCTATCTGTTCTACTCTCTTGAGCCAAGGTGCTTCAATTTCAAAAGTATCTCTGCCCTCTTTAGTGATGCGCCCTCCTGGTACTAGCACGGGTGTGTATGGTTCTTCAAAGGATTCTTTGACAGGGATTTCCACGACTCTGTTTGGCTATGGTTCTTCAATCGAAGAAGGTGGCCCCTCATATTGTAATAACCTTGTTTGGAGTTCTTCAACCTGTTTCTTGAGGGTTTCCACTTCCTCTGTATTCTATGAGAGGGTTGTAGCCTCCGGCCTAGATGTGCTCACTGTGTTTAATTGCTTATGTAGGTTTTCACACTCTGTTTCCAGCTTTTCATATGAATCTAGAAAGCTAGTGTGTTCCTCGAGTAGTATGCTGATGCCTTTCGAGGGAACAACTTGAAAATTTGTAGGGCTGATAGTTATGCCTAGTGTTCCTTCCATAGTAGGCTCGAGATTATCTTTATTCTGATGTTGCAATCTTTTATTTTCTTCCAGCACTACGAAAATATGGTTCTCGAGAAGCTCGAGATTCCTTCGTAGTTTTGCATTGGTTAGAGTTTGCATGTGTAGCATGTCCTCTGATTCTTTGACGGCATGAGCATCCACATTGGATATCTTGGCCTTCTATATGAGCTTGTTGTAAGGTGAAGTACTCTGCCTGGAGTGTTTTGGTGTCTTCTTCCAAAGTTGTGATGTGTGCTTGTAATCTTTGAGATTCCACTTGGAAGGTGGAATTCCGATCCTCTAATCGTTGATAATCTTGTTGTAGCTATGATACACATTGAAGCAACATGTTGAAAGTATTATTTACAATATTAGATGCAAGGGAGGTAGGGTGGAATGCAGGGGGAATGGGAATGTCGATGGGAATGGTGGATGTAATGCATGAGAGTACCTGTGATGTTGGTGGAGGGGGGAGCGGGGATGGTGGGAGCATAGGGGTAGGGGAAGATGCAATGGGTGGAGAAATGTCCATAGGATCAGTGCGATGCTTGTGATGGCTACCATGTAAGTGGGAATGGTAGGTGAAGTGAGCATGGTATCTGTGTACAGTGAAGTGGATGTGATTGTTTGTGAGCTTAACATCTCTATGGTGGGTGTTGAAAGTTTTTCAAGCTCAAGAGTGTGGGAACATGCCCCAAATTGAACCTTCCACATCATCCACAATCAAAGGAGGCTGATGTCCATGAGTTGGAGGCATCAAATCATGACCATAATGGAAAGAAGTTGACTAGAGAAGATTTAGCTCACCTCTTGATGTGATTGTACCTCACTTCTGACATGTATGTGCTTTTGACTGGTGAAAGAGGTTAGTATGGATTTTTAAAACCTATAATGAGTTGTATTATGACTTAGAGTCGTGGAAAAATACATGCCCAAGCTGCCCCCTTGCTTAAGCACACCCCCTACTAGCTGTTCTTTGCATATTTTGCAGAGATTTCACATTTTCATAGTCTTTCTCTCTAGATGATCTCGGTAGACCCCCCGGTATTGTAATTGTTGTTTCTCCTTCATCCCGAATCCATTTGCAATGATTTTTCGCTTGTTGGAAAGCTTATAAGTTTTACTTTCAGTGGTATAAGTCTCAAGTTCAGTGTCTGCACATGTGCAGAGAAATATCCAGAACAATGTCTATCTAGTTAGCTCATACTCTATAAAAAGTCCAGTTTAAGCTTGCAAAGTTTTTTTTCGATCTCTACATGTACTTAGAGGAACTCAGAGAATAAAAATCCTATATTTGAAAAAATTCAAGATCCGAGGAGGGTTCATGTGCTTTCGTTGTGCACTTAAGAGTGTTTGTCCTCCAATAGTGGGGACACAAATGAAACTTTCCATGAACGATACGCAATGGGGTGGGGCTATGGTCACAGTTGAGGTTTAGGGGAAGATAGAGGAGGCAAATGGGAAGTATGGATCACGAGGAAGAGGAAGGTGTGAATGGGGGGTATGTGGGGACATCTAAACTAAATTCGGTGGGTCCTGGGCATCCTTCTATACTAGGTATAATGGGATGTCCAATGGCGGGCTATACATACAAAAATGGGGAAGTGAAAAGAGGGTTGATGATAGAAGAAAAGAGGGTTGCTTGAGAGGTTGAATCACGGAGGGAAAAGGAGGTTGATGAGGTAGTGGTTGTTAATACTACAGTGGTTTCATCCATGGTAGGAGGTGGAGGTGGGGGCAAAGGGGGAGATGGAGGGTGCTGGGGTGAGATAGGCGATGTTTGTACAAAGGTCCCTGTAGTAAGATCTATGGTAGCTATTGAGGTATCCATTGGATCTATGTGTTGATATATTTAGGTAGTGATGTGTGTGAACACTCTAGGACTGCCGGGGCACTTTTTTCCCTCTTTAGGAGGTTTTTTTCCCCCGGCTTGTATATACGCCTATTGCCCTAATGGGCTACTTATCTTTGTACATTCTCTAGTAATACATTCAGTCGTGTGTGTTGTGCTCCAAGCTTCTTCTTCTTCCTTGTGCTGTTCGCGTGCTTCCGCAGACGTCTAACTCCAACAATTGGTATCAGAGCAGGTCGTCGCTTCTTCTAGGGCGCCGTCGACACTCCTCCGTTTGCAGTCTCAGATTCGCACGAAATTTGGTGAGCATACTCAGGGTGTTTCCGAGATCAAAACAGCTTCGTTCTGTGGTGCCAAAATCGCGATCTGAGCTCGTTTCGGCCTCCGAACGCACTATCGCAGCGCTTGTGCAGGCTATTTTGTCCTTTTGTGCCAAAGGTATATACCAGTTTCTGTTCGCCAGTTTAAGCGTCTCGAAGTCTGCTACAGGTCTAGCAGAACTCGTCTGGGCAGTTCTGTTCAACTTTTTGAGATACAGTCAATTTTGTGCATCAAGGTATTTTAGTCACCGGCCATGGCTGAAAGCAGTGATGTATTCCGTATGTTGGCTGTTGAGGATAAGTTGGATGGTACCAACTACCCATTATGGGCTTATATGATGCGACATGTACTGGTTGCAAAAGGATTGTGGAACATTGTGCAGGGTGTTGAAAGACGTCCTGTTACACCTGTAACGACAGGTACTGCAAATACAGGTGTTGGAGCTGATGAAGATGGTGTCGAAGATGATATTCCGCAGATTCCTGTTCGTGCTGCTGTTTCTGTTGCACCTACTGCAGAGCAGATTCGTTGGGATGGCAGAGATGCCCAGGCACATGCATTGATAGCTTTGTCTGTCAAACGTGCCATTATTCCTCACATTCGCTCTTGCAGAACAGCAAAGGATGCTTGGGATACGCTTACCACTTTGTACCAGGCTAGGAATGAGGCTCGTGTTGCTTACCTCCGAAAACAGTTGGAGAGTGAGCACATGAATGAAGGTGATTCTATGGACAGTTTTCTTACAAAGATCAAAGACCTGAAGGAACAATTGATTTCTGCTGATGAAGTTATACCAGATAGCTCACTTGTGCAGACCGTTCTGAATGGTCTTCCTGATTCATATCAGAGTTTTGCCTCTACTCTTTGGTTGATGATGAAAGGCAATCCGAATGCCTTGTCATTTGAGGAATTAGTCTCTGTTCTGTTGCAGGAAGATCAGTCCAGGCAGAACAGGTCCATTATGCGTGTTGCAGATCAAGCTTTCCTGGCTAGTCAGAAGGGCAAAGGAAAATGGAGCTCTTCTACTAGTAAGCAGAAATCTGCAAATGCTGCACAATCGAAGAACCAGGATAAAGATGAGAAGAAATCAGAAAAGCAGAAATTGTTCTGCAAGTACTGTAAAGGAAATGATCATATTATAAAGAATTGTCCAAAACTTGCTGCTAAAGAGGCAAAGAAGAAAGAGGCTGGAATGGTTGTTGCAGAGGCCTCTACACCAAAAACAGAGTCTGCAAATCTTGTGCAGGAAGAAGAATGGGCGTTTACTACTGTCTGCAGTTTTGACCCATCTTCTCATGATCAGTGCATGTCTGCAGTAGACTCAGATGTTTGGTACTTTGACAGTGGGGCGACCAAACATATTACCTCGCAGCGCAGTTTCTTCTCTTCACTCGAGCCTGCCCCTACAGGGAATACTGTCACATGCGCCAATAACTCCTCTTATCCTGTTATGGGAGTTGGTAAGATCATTCTGACTACTGCTGATGGTAGTTCTTTCACTTTGTCAGATGCTTTATTTGTGCCAGGGATCAAAAAGAATCTGTTATCAGTTTTTGCATTAGCCAAGATTGGCTTGGTTGTGAAATTTGTTGATGACAGGTGTACAGTCCATGATCTCTCAAATGGCGATGTGATTATTGCTTCTGGCATTTTATGTCGTGGGCTGTATAAGCTCATAGACTATGAAAGATCTCTGAATGATTCGGCATGTGCAGTTCATGATTCTCAGGCTATGTCAGATGCAAAGCTTTGGCATGCACGCTTTGGTCATCTGAATTTTGCTAGTTTGTTACGCCTGCAGAAATCTGAAATGGTGTCCTCTTTGCCCAAACTTGAGGCACCTGGAAAACATGTTTGTGAAGGCTGTATTTTGGGCAAAATGCAGCGTTCTTCCTTTCCAAAAGATGGTTCAGTTCGGGCTATGCAGAAATTGCAGCTTGTACATAGTGATGTCTGTGGTCCTATGCAGACACCCTCTTTTGGAAATTACCTTTACTTCGTGACTTTCATTGATGATTTTTCCAGGCATGCATGGGTATATCCACTCAAAGCAAAGTCCGAAGTGTTCATGTGCTTCAAACAGTTTTTGGTTTTGGCTGAAAATCTGTCAGCATGTAAAATGGGCACCCTCCGTTCTGATCGAGGGGGGGAATATATGTCTTCAGATTTTAATGCATTTCTGGCTGAACGTGGGATAAGACACCAGTGTACAGTGCCGTATACACCTCAACAGAATGGAGTTGCTGAACGAAAGAACAGGTCACTCATGGAGATGGCGAGGTGCATGGTCAAAAGTCAGGCTTTACCACATAGTTTCTGGCTTGAGGCTGTCATGTGTGCAGCATATGTACTGAACAGGTGTCCCACTAAAGCGTTGCAGTCTATCACTCCATATGAGGCTTGTCATGACCGCAAGCCATCTGTTGCTCATCTGCGTGTTTTTGGTTGTTTGGCATATGCATTAGTGCCTGAACAACATCGCAGAAAATTGGATGATAAGGCAGTAAAATGTATTTTTGTTGGGTACAGTTCTGAAAGTAAAGGCTATCGTCTGTATCATCCACAGACTAAACGCATTCTGGTTAGCCGTGATGTTGTCTTTGTGGAAGATGCTATTCAGCCATTGCTTTCATGTACTAAGGAGACATCTGTTAGCTCCAAAGACATGTATGATACTTTGATGCCTCTTTTTACAGGTGGACAGGCTAACGCTGGTCCTAATGAGGCAACTTCTCAGCCTTTGCAGGTTTCATATGATGATGCAGATCATTCCATTTCTGATGCAGATTTACATGATGCACTTGTTGATGAGAGAGCTGATATTGAACAGGCAAAAACTATGCCAAAATGGCTGGTGCAGACTTTGCGTGACAGCAAATTAGATGCACCTTTGTCATATCGTACTCGTTCAGGCTCTCATAGTACCTCCTTTGCATCAGATTGCTATGCTATGGCTGCATCTAGTCTCTGTGATGAGAATGAGCCTGTTTCTTTTGATGAAGCACAAAATTCAGAAAATTGGATGGCTGCTATGCAATCTGAATATGATGCTATAATGAAGAATGGTACATGGTCTTTATGTGACTTGCCTCCTGGCAAGAAGGCCATTGGCACTAAGTGGGTATACAAGCTGAAGCGTAAACCTGATGGTACAGTTGACAGGTATAAGGCTAGGCTTGTTGCAAAGGGTTATGCGCAGGAAAGAGGCATTGATTTTGATGAGACCTTTGCACCTACATGCCGTATGACTACTGTTCGGAGCATTTGTGCACTTGCAGCCCATCATGGTTGGAATGTACATCAGTTGGACATTAAAACAGCATTTCTGAATGGTGACTTGCATGAAGAAGTGTATGTTTTTCAGCCCCGTGGCTTTGTGCAGAAAGGGCATGAAAACCAGGTGTGCAGGTTAAAGAAGGCGTTATATGGTTTAAAGCAAGCACCACGTGCTTGGTATGAGAAAATACATGCCTATCTAATTGCACATGGTTTTGAGAACAGTCCAACTGAAAGCACCTTATATGTTAAGCGTGCTAATGATGTGCTTCTGATCATTGTTGTCTATGTAGACGACATGCTGCTCACTGGTCCTCTTGAGAAGCATATTGCTGATTTTAAGGCTGATTTGCATGCCTCATTTGAGATGTCTGATTTGGGGCATTTGCATCACTATTTGGGCATTCAGTTTATGCACGTTGATGGTGGAATGGCTTTGTGTCAAACAAAATATATTGACACATTATTGCAGCGTTTTGGCCTTGAAGACTGTAAGCCTATTGCCACTCCTATGGAGACAGGTTTACGATTGAGTCTTCATGATGCTGGAGATGCATTTGATGCTGTTCTCTATCAGCAGGCTGTTGGATGCTTGATTTACTTATGCATTACTCGGCCAGATATTCAGTTTGCTGTCTCACAGATGAGCAGGTTCATGCATTGCCCAGGAGTCACGCATTGGAAAGCGGTTAAGCGCATCTTTCGCTACTTGAGTGGTACTCGGCTACTTGGGTTGTTTTATCCCAAGGGGGGATCACTACCGCCAGATTTGCATGCTTTTTCTGACTCAGATTGGGCTGGTTGCTATGACACTCGTGTGTCCACCAGTGGTTTTTGCTTCATGCTTGGTAGCTCATGTATATCTTGGTTGAGCAAGAAGCAGCCTACTGTGGCCACTTTCAGTTGTGAGGCTGAGTATAGGGCAGCTTTCACAGCGACTGTTGAGTGTGTGTGGCTCAGACGCCTTATGGCTGATTTGGGTGTTGGCCAGTCTTCTGCCACCACCATCTTCACTGACAGTCAGAGCGCATTGGCAGTTGCGAGGAACCCTGTGTTCCATGCTCGCACTAAGCACATTGAGGTGCATTATCACTATGTCAGGGAGAGGTTCTCTGCTGGGGAGATCAGCTTGGCATATGTGCCCACGCAGGAGAACATTGCAGACCTTTTCACGAAGGCTCTACCTAGGGAGAAGTTTGAAGCTTTCCGCAAAGCTTTGGGCTTACTTCCTTTTGTGGAGTGATTTCCACATAGCTTGGCACTTCCTTATACATGAGTGCCAGCTCCTTGTTCACCGCATCACTCCCAGGGGGGATTTGTTGATATATTTAGGTAGTGATGTGTGTGAACACTCTAGGACTGCCGGGGCACTTTTTTCCCTCTTTAGGAGGTTTTTTTCCCCCGGCTTGTATATACGCCTATTGCCCTAATGGGCTACTTATCTTTGTACATTCTCTAGTAATACATTCAGTCGTGTGTGTTGTGCTCCAAGCTTCTTCTTCTTCCTTGTGCTGTTCACGTGCTTCCGCAGACGTCTAACTCCAACACTATGGTTGCTACTGGTTTTGATATGGATATACATATGTCTTTTCCTGTCCATGGCCTTGTTTCCACTCTGTGTCAGTCATAGCGTATTGATTTTTGCAATGTCGTGTGCACAAGCTCCTGAACTCCCAAGGATTCTGTTAGTCACTTGAGTGTATTAATGAACTTCGGGTCCACCCCTTCATCTACAAAGATTTGATCTATCGAGGCTTGTCTCGATGCAAATGAGACTCTATGCTATGCTTGCACAGCCTTGATTATATCATAAATCTTTGCAACTAGGGTGTATACGTCGAAGGACCTACAAGCTCATGAACTTCTTGTTGCTCTTCTTGATGTCTTTCCTCATGTTCATCATTTCCTTCTCCAGATTCTTCATCTTCATCATCATTTGTGTCATGTTCTTCATCCTCATTGACTATAGTAACTGACACGTGATGTGGTTGCTTGTGGTTGAGAGAATTCCACTAGTTATTCCTCACCTGAATCAATATTCACCTCTCTTAAGATGTGCTCAAAATCCTCATTGGTGAGCTCTTCCAGGCGTACTCCTCCAAGGAATTCAAGGTATTTGGGGACTGATGGAAATATCAAGCTTGGGACCTTAGAGTTGCATCTTGGGAGGCATAGTGTGAATGGGCATACATGTTGAGGTGCAGGAGTGACATCTGGGGTTAAAGTGGCTCCTCCTAGTTGAGCACATGGTACTGCTCCTCACATCCTCTTTGATGGGGGTCCTATGGATGTTCATCCTTTGAATTGTTTTGCCCTATTCCACATTAGACCCATCTGAATTGGAATTTCATAAGACAAACATCAATAAATAATCCTGGTCAAGGCACAACATCCTTAAAATACCAACTTGCACAGCCATCATTTGTGCATCAAGTGGACTTGATCAATAATCCAGTGATGTAGGTTAATTGTTAAGTTTTGAGTGTCTGCAAGATATAAACTGAACCATACCTTCTAATGTGGCATGGTGAACCTGTCTTGTGCTGGAAAGGAAAAACACTGCATGCACTAAGGTGAACTGCAATGTTAGGCGACATGGACACCATATCTTTGAGTTTTTTGAGGTTTCTATTCTTCATGTGGTATGTGCATCCCTCTCATATCTAGAGCATCATGTACTAGGTTATTGGTTAACTTAAACCATTTCAATTCATTTTCTTTGATTAGCGATGGAAGCTCAAATGTGCTTTAAGCTTTGGGATTCTTGCTAGGCAGGTTTGGGAAGCTAAGCACTGAAATACACATCTAATCCTGCGTTTTAACACACTAGACATAGCTCTTCCACATTCAATAACTTCTCAAACTCCCTCGTGAAGAAATGGTACTTGCCTCACTTTCCATTGAATTCGAGTTTTGTCTCCCAAAGATAAGAGCCCTTTCCTAAAGGTCCTGCTACTTCAATAAATCAATGGGAGGTTTCTCCCACTGGCTTGGTGTGGCTGCTTGGGGGGTCTTGTATGTGTATTATTTGCATGACCTACAAGTCTTCAGGTCATTCAATCGACTCAGGCATGATGGGTAAACTCTCCATATCGACCATTTGCTCACTCGTGCCTGCTTGAGAGCTAGTTCTTACTACTTTCACCATGATATTGTTGGTAGTGTTTTATGATTGCCTATGTGCTAGAAGAAGAAAGTCGTATTAGCGTTGCATAATAAACAAGATGATACCGTGTTCCCTTTACAATACCGATGTGATACCGAAGTGGTTAGGGAGTTAGTGAGTGGGATGTTCCTTGCGATGGTGAGTGCTGGTTAGTAAGTTAGTGGTTTGTTCCTAGATGCATACTCTGTATGTGCATTGTACTTGGAACGCATCTATTTAGGCACAAATGGATTGACAAAATGGGGTTGGGGGGTTTGATACAAGGTTTTATTCTCCAAACTTTCAGCGTGTGGTTACGTCTTTTGACTTTGATGACCTTTATGTATTGTTGGAATATGTCATCTCAGATTTGGGACTTTTTGGTACCCATTTTTGGATAATCCTAGGTGTGATTGGGGACATGGAGGTTCTGAGTGTAGAGATTTGCCATGAGATTTTTGATGCGGCTATTTGTGAGTGGCAATTCAAGCTTGTGTATTTATGTGAACCTACTTAAGTATTTTAGTGTGTCGATTCACGTACGCTCCTAATTGCAAGAGTATCTTGGTGCTCACTTTGATGTCCCAAGATTTTCTTCACAAGTGGAAGCCAACGACTCCTTGTTTTGGCCTATAGTGACTTTAGACTAAAACCGCAAATTTTAATTGGGGGGCCATACTTTCACTTCTGCGTACGCTGCCGCTTCACATACCTTCACATTTTCCTTTTAACTCTTCACTTTTGCACATAAGAGAGGGTTCACATGAACCTTCCAAAACACTTTAAAAACACTTTGAACCTTAGGGAAATTAGAGAAAATACCTCTACAACCTGCAACCCACTTTCTCCAATTTTACCCTTTGTGGATAATTAATTGTGCACTACCTGTGCACTTTGACACCTGCACCTTAGCACTTTGACCTTGACTTTGTTGACTTTGACCAATTTGACTTTGACCTTTTGACTTTGACTATGGTTGACTTTGACCATTATGACTTTTATGGGCTCAACAGTTGCCCACCACCTAATGTGCTCTCTGCCCCGGAGAGCTACAACCAAAACTCTGAGCATAGTGAACACCACGATTATGGATCTGCAAAACTTCAAAAAGCTCTGCAAAAGTTCACTTCTGCTCTAGTGTCTTTTTGAAGTTTTGTAGATCCATAATCGTGGTGTCCACTATGCTTAGAGTTTTGGCTGTAGGGAGAGCACATTAGGTGGTGGGCAACTGTTGAGCCCATAAAAGTCATAATGGTCAAAGTCAACTATAGTCAAAGTCAAAAGGTCAAAGTCAAACTGGTCAAAGTCAACAAAGTCAAGGTAAAAAACAATTGATGCAAAGTCAAAGTGCTAAGGTGCAGGTGTCAAAGTGCACTGGTAGTGCACAATTAATTGTCGACAAAGGGTAAAATTGGAGAAAGTGGGTTGCAGGTTGTAGAGGTATTTTCTCTAATTTCCCTAAGGTTCAAAGTGTTTTTAAACTGTCAAGGCAAGGACTATTCTTGGACCATCCTAAGTGTAAGCATAGTCTAAGTGGAGCAAGAGAGAGAAGTGCAGGAGACACACAGTGTGCGACGCAGAGAAGTGAAGTGCAAGGTGTGCATGAAGAGTGACCAAGGAAGTGTGCAGAGGAGTGCTAAGCTTGTCCCCCAAGGATCCCAAAGTCTTACTGAAGTGTGTGCGCGCCGACAGAAGGTATCCATCCCTCCCCCTTAGTGGAAGCTTGGTGCAAGGTGTGCACAAGAGCAGGCTTTAGAAGGTGGAGGTTTGGTGCAGAGGAGGCAGCAACAAGTCCCTTGGATATTTGGTATTTTGTAATTGAGCACTCTGTGGGATTTTTGCACAGAAGTATTGGTTGTATTGTGCTTCAACCTTGTATTTGTCTTACTGTAATCAATCGACAGAGGCTTCCAGTGTGTATTTTCTCTTCTGGTCTTCCCCTTTTCTCCTACAGACACTCAAATCCCTTCTTGTCTAAGAATTCCCCAACAAAATTTGGCATGCACGGTGGGACTTCCAAGGAGATTTGAGCATAGGAGAAGATATATTGCAGTTGGAGAAGCAATATTCAAGTGTTGACAGTACCACTTCAGTGGACTAGGAGGTACATATTCTATCAATAATTTCATATTAAGAGGACTATGAACAGCCCATGACCGCAACCCGGTCCCAAACATTGAGAGTCACCTGCAAGCAAACAAGAAGGAAGGCTATTAGAAGGTCCTCTAGTCCACTTTCATCAACTTCATCAGTAAGGACCATGGCAGGACAGGTAGATTTGGAAACCTTACTCTCAAGATTAAATATAAAATTTCCTTCTGCTCAGGAGAATCCAAATGAGCACATTAAAAGATTTTTGGCACTATGCAAGACTAGAGGTTTAATGGGCAGGGAGGATGCCTTTTTGATACTCTTCCCTGCCACATTAGAAGGATTAGCAGATAAATGGTTCAGCCAATTTGCTGAGAACCATTTTACAACTTGGGATTTGATGAAAGATGCATTTAAAAATCAATTCCAGCATGGGAATACTACATAGATCATCATAGAAGAACTAGAAAATTTGAGATTGGGTCCAGGAGAAAAGTTCCCAGAGTTTGTGACTAGGGCCAAAGCACTAATGGCTAAATTGCCAGATCCACCACATGATTTCTTTGTTAAGAAATGGTTAGCTAAGCCCCTACCAGTGGCCACCCAATGCAAAATAAAGGAATTAGTGTTACCTATAGCCTCCATAGAGGAGTTCATCAACACAGCTACAAGACTGGAGCAGATAAGGCAACAGTATGGAGCATCGTCTTCTCAACTACCACATTCCATGGAAATGGAGGATCTAGTAATCCAGCTAAGGAAGGAGTTGGAGGGCTTAAAAAGAAATAAGCCCCATAGAGAGGAGGAGAATGCTGTAACTCAGCTGAGAAGGGAGATTGAAGCACTAAAGCTCCAAAAGGAGGAGGAGGCCCAAGCAGAGGAATTGGCTTAGCTGCGACAGGAGTTGCAAGAACTCAAAGGAGGTGGCATCAAGAGTGGACTTTGGTGTTCCATGTGCAGCAAGCAAGGGCATATAGTAAGTGAATGTCCTCTGTTAAGTGTGACTTGCCAATTATGCAAGAAAGCTGGTCATGAGGCCCAAGAATGCCAATCAAGGGGATTACCTGCAACAACATATTGGACACAAGGAGGACCCCTGCCTCCAACAAATGTAATGGCGGCTGCACCCAATCAAGGTAACACTTACAACCCTAGACAGAGGAATAATTTTGCAAATGGGCCTAGAAGGCCAATCATTTGTTTCAGATGTGGAGAATGTGGGCACTATCAAAGTAGGTGCACTCTACCAGAAAATGCCCCTCCTTGCAGAAACTGCCCAGAGGCCAGAGACCACTATACAAAATGTTGTCCTAAGAATCAAGCCTCTTCATCTGGGCCCCATATTCAAATGATTTCTGTACACAAAGAAGAAATGTTAGATCAGGTCAATGAGCCATCACTATCTACCAGGGTGGTGTAGTTAGAAGAAATAGAATCTTTTATAGTGCAGACAAGAAATAAAGGAAAGGCTCAAGTAGATATAGCTTAACAACCAAGAATTGATGGATTGATCAAAGACAAAGAGACATCTGAAGACAAGGCCATTGCATGTGCAGATACAAGGAAAAAAGGAGATCCCATAGGTACCAGTGATACCATTGGGCATGCATTCAACAGGGCTCAAGAGGAGTTTGGTAAGTCAATTGGAGCCCATGCTCTTAAGGAATCAGAGGCTTCAAAACTGCTCAAGTCCATGAAAAAGGAGGTTAGTATTTTTGATTTAATAAAGATGGATGGAAAATTCAGGTCAGAACTATTGCAGATAATTGATGAGGCTTCAAGTACAAGTTTGGTAGCAAAGACTGTTGTTTTACATGAAGGAAAAATTGTAGGGGAAGCACCCCTTATAGATTATAAAAGTCCTCGACTGACAGTATCTATCAAAGGTCATGAATTTCAAGGAGTTATTGTGGATGGTGTTTCTGGCATTACTTGATGCCTGAACATACAATGGAAAAGATTGGACTCCACCCTTCAAGGCCTGCAAATTTCACTGTTACTTTGGCAGATCGGAGCAAAGTAAGGCCCTTGGGAGTGATCCCAAAAGTTCCACTTGAAGTACAAGGTAATCTATTCATTTTGGATTTTGTGGTTTTAAGATTGCCCCAGGTTGTGTTGGAGATAGATGTCTGCGGAAGCACGCAAACAACACAAGGAAGAAGAAGAAGCTTGGAGCACAAACACACAATACTGAATGTATTACTAGAGAATGTACAAAGATAAGTAGCCCATTAGGGCAATATGCATATATACAAGCTGAGGGAAAAAAACCTCCTAAAGAGGGAAAAAAGTGCCCTAACGGTCCTAGTGTGTTCACACACATCACTACCTAAATATATCAACAGGTTGAAGGAGGATTTCCCCTCTTAATTGGAAGACCATGGCTGAGACATGTAAGTGTCATTCATGATTGGGGCAAGGACACTATGTGGGTACAAAAGAAAGGGCAAGAGCTGACACAGATTCATTTAGAAGAGGGCCCAGATAATCAAGGAAACACCAGCATGATGCAAACAGTTGGCATTTGCATGGAACCAGAATCAGAGGATCAACCCCAAATAGATTTCGCGGAAGAAGATGATATTCTAAATTGGCTCCAAACAGGCAATTCTTCCTCTTGTTTTGGAATTTTTCTTAATAATTCTTGCATGCCTGAAGGTTATGATGAAGATGAGGAAAAAGTCCAGGTTGATGGATTAGGAGAGCCCATCACAGACCACAGAAGGCGCAGGAAGACACCCCTCAAATACATCTTGGAGGAGGATATGACAACCACAGATAAGGAAGTTACTAAAGCTAAAGGTAAGGTAAAAGATTCTAGTGAAGAGTGTTCTTTCCCAATTCAAGAAATACCTGCAGGATGGATGCAGGATAAGGAGGAACACATTGAAATCCAGAATACCCTTGCTTATGAAGCAATGCACGAAAAGCTAGTGGAAGAAGACAAGGATGGAGATGAGCACGAAGATAATATGGTAGAAAGAAATTCTGTCAAGGAAATACAATTAGGCACTCAAGAAAATAATCGGCCAGTTTTGGTGGCCACTTGGTTGTGGAACCACCCAAGGCTCCTTGAAAAGGTAAGATCATTCTTGACTCATTATACAGATGTTTTTGCCTGGCATTATAAAGACTTAGAAGGAGTGCTTGCCAATTATGGAGAGCATAGAATCCCTCTGGTTGAGGGAGCTAAACCAATACGAGGGAAGAGTTATAGACTCAACCCAAAATATGCCGAAGCTGTTTATGTAGAAATACAAAAGATGGAGGATGCAGGAATCATTATTCCTGTGGAACACTCAGAATGGCTCTCACCTATGGTTATAGTGCCAAAGAAGAATACCAATAAAATTAGAATTTGTGTTGACTTTAGAGCACTCAACAAGGTGACAATCCCATATGGATTCCTAATGCCATTTGCAGAGCAGGTCATTGAAGAAGTGGCTGGACATGCATTATATAGCTTTATGGATGGCTTCAGTGGCTACAATCAAATATCAATACATCTAGAGGATCGTGAAAAGACTGCTTTTATCACACCTTGGGGAACATATGTGTACGTAAAAATGCCATTTGGGCTTAGAAATGCTCCAGCCACCTTTAACAGAATGGTCAATCTCAGTTTTGGCCCCTTATTGCTGGAATCACTTAGAATCTTCATGGATGACTTCTCTGCGTTTTCAGGTTCTCACAAGGAGACTCCTTTAGATTGTTTGGATCATCACTTGCGACAGCTGCAGAATGTTTTCAAGAGATGCAGGGAGACTAAGCTAAAGCTCAATCCAAACAAATGTCATTTCCTTGTGACAGAAGGAAATCTCTTAGGACATGTGGTGTCGGCTAAAGGTATGGCCCTAGATCCTGACAAAATCATTTCTATATTAAAGTTGCCTAAACCTAAATCTCCTAAAGAGATTCAGAGTTTGTTGGGGCATATTGGATACCACAGGAGGTTTATAAAAATGTATGCAGAGATAGCCAGACCACTGGCTAGACTTACAGGTAAGGAAATACCGTTTAAATGGGAAGAAGAGGATGAAAAAGCATATCAAACATTACGGTGAAGGTTAGTGTCTGCTCCCATTTTGATCACACCTGAGTGGTAAAAAATATTTCATATACATGTAGATGCCAGTGCCTATGCAGTGGGGGTAGTTTTGACACAACCCAGTGAAGAATTTAAGGTGGACATACCAATTCAATATGTCAATAGAATTTTGACTAAGGCTGAAAGGAATTACAGCACCACAGAAAGGGAAGCCTTAGCCATGGTTTTTGCTGTCCAAAAATTTCGTCATTACTTACTGGGAGTAAAATTTGTTATTATAACGGATCACCAACCACTAAAATACTTGCTCAACAAACCACAAGCCACTAGTAGAATATGGAGGTGGTTATTGCTGTTCCAAGAATTTGATTTTTCTGTAGTCCACAGACCAGGTAAAGAAAATGTTATGGCGGATCACCTATCCAGAATCAATATGATGGATCAAGCTAGTGGAATCAATGATGATTTCCAAGATGCTCATCTGTTCGCTGTACAAGCTCAAGGTTGGTATTATGATATCAAGAATTTCATTAACACTGGTGTGTATCCAGAAAAGGCTAGTGCTGTGCAAAGAAAGAGACTGCTAATCAAGAGTAGACCATATACCTTCATTGAAGATAAATTATATAGACAGGGAAAGGATGACAGGTTTAGGAAGTGCTTGGAAGAAGAAGAAGTGAGGGAAATCCTTCACTCTGCACATGAAGGAACAGGTGGTGGGCACCTTCCAGGGCATATTATGAGTCAGAGGATACTGGATGCTGGTCTATGGTGGCCTACACTCTTTAAGGATGCAGATGAATGAGGAAAGGCATGTGACGTTTGCCAGAGGTGTGGACCTAAGCCAACAAAGCAGAGGCATAACCCATTGATTGTTTCCACTTCCTGGCAACCATTTGAGAAGTGGGGAATAGATTTTGTAGGGCCCATCTACCCTCCGTCGATTCCAAAAAGAGAGAAGTATTTATTGATAGCCACAGATTATGCGACAAAGTGGGCTGAAGCTATTGCCTCCCCCGACTGCAGTGCCCAAACTGTTGCTGATTTCATTTACAGTAGCATCATTTGCAGGTTTGGATGTCCACTTGAAATTTGCATAGACCAGGGTACTCATTTTGTGAATAAGGTCCTACAGGAAATTTTCAACAGGTATAGAATCCTACATAGGACCTCTTGTGCCTACTATCCAAGAGCCAATGGACAGGCTGAATCAACCAATAAGGTTTTAATTTCCATGTTAAGGAAGGAATGTATGTTACAACCCACTTCCTGGGGCATTGCTTATCAAGGCACCCTATGGGCATACAGGCTAGCTTACAAAGAGGCCACGGGCTATTCTCCATTCCAACTGGTTTATGGCATATTGCCAATTGAGCCCTTTGAATTTTTACATGGATCACCTAAAATAGCATTCATGCAGGGAAAAAAAAATAGTGATGTCTCTCAGAGGCTTGGAGCACTACATAAAGTGGAGGAGATTCGTCTACTAGCAACAAATCAATTGATAGAGACTCAGATGAAGCGGAAGGAGGCACATGATCCAAATTTGTGGAACAACAACATAGAGCCAGGCATGTTAGTTCTCCTCCATAGACCTCATCTTCAGACACAAGTGAGAGGAAAATGACTTCCACGCTGGGAAGGACCTTATCGAGTCAAAACAATGCTGAATTCGGGTGCTGTGGAGTTAGAGACACTGAAAGGAGAGGCCTTGCCGTTGGTCAACATATCAAGGCTCAAGGCCTACTGTAGCTCAAGCGAAGCACCACCTCCTTTACTTGTCAATCCGCGGAGACGTGAGGACCGGTATGAAGACCACGAGCAAGTGAAGGCACAAGTGCGTGAGTGAAAGCACACAAACATGCACACACATACACACACACGCGCACAAAGTAAGATCAAAGAGAGGAACAATGGAAAGCTTAGATTGCAAAAGAGTTCTCTTACAAAAGTTCTATTCTCTAACAAGCTAACCCCCAAAAATGAGCTCTCTAGCTCTTTTTATAGTTTTTTGACTAGTTTTGGCCCTGTCCAGACCTAGTGTCCGGCCTAGTTAAAAATTAGGTTCCAGGGCTTATTTGAGGGCTCAAACGAAGTCTAAAAATTATGAAAATTGGTACGATGGTACTTCTAATACTCCTCAAGCTCGAGGACTCCTCGGCTTGAACAAAATGGAGTTACTAAAAATAGATAATGGTATTTACAATGGTTTTTAGTGATGAAAATCACTATTTTTGTAGGGGATTCTTCTGAAAATTTGACATACACTTCTTGGAGCTCCCTACTTGCTCCCTTTCCTTGTGTGTCCGCCTTTTGATGTGCTTCCATGCTTTGTCCTTGACTTTGAGCTTCAACACTCCCCCCCCTCTCGAGTCTGTCGTCCCTGACAGACCCTTGTTGGAAGGGTTGTTCCATGTAGTGCTTTGAGAGGTGGTGTCCATCCGTTGTATGAGCTGGTTCCTTGGATTCCAGCAAGAATGTGTCGTTGTGAGCGTTCAAAACTGCAAGTTGCTCAAAAGAGGTTGTCAAGAGTGATTTGGAGCAACTACTGGCTTCAATTTGCTTCCGAGATTTGGATGTTGTTCCCAAGATGTCCGGTAACTCTTCCAAAGATGATGTTGAGAGCAGTCATGCCAACTACTCATAACCCATAATGAATGATGGGTAAGTGTGTTCGTGCCTAGGTTGAAAAAGTATGTGCCTTGTGCACGGCCTTGTAATGTAGCCCTACGCATGCTTACTTGGAAAATGCATTGGAAGAAGTATGGTGCAAGAATTGCGGGTCTTGAGCTAAGTGCTCAAGGGTATGCTGACGAAGAGGTTTCCTAAACTATCATGGTTATGGTGTTTCTAGAGTAAAGATACTTACCATGGAGAAGGTTGATGGATGTTTGTCTCTTCGTGTTGTACACTCGGCCTTTGGGATGGAACCTTGTTGATGAATGTCCATGTTGATTGTCCACTGATGAGATCTTTTGAGTGGTGGATCCCCTCTCCTCTTTTCAAAGCAACCTTTGTCAGTAACAATGTGCATTTCTGAGCTTGGGCTCATGCACGTTCACTTCCCTATATTGACACTCAGAGGAATATTGGACACGTGCCGGTTTCTAAGAGATTACCATGCTGATTGACATAGACCATTCGCCAGTGCTACTGTTCCATACTGATTCAGGAAATACTGAGAATTGAATTGCTTTATATTCCTTGGCAAGCAACATCGGGAAACTACACCAAGCTGAGTTTCACATATTCTCTTTAGCTCACCATATGCAGGAGTCTTCTCCTCTAGAACTACCCTTTGCAGATATCTCCTTGGATGTTCTGGTACATGAAGTAGTCAAGCATTACTCAAGTCGCGGACCGTCAAGTTCTTCATTCCTACCGTGGTAAGAGAAAATCATAGTTGTAGATGCCATGTTCATGCCAAATGCTTGTCCTCTACCAGATAAGGCAGCAATAATCTCACTGCTGGCCGAGACACACTTCTATCCAAATTGATAAATGTCTAGTAATCAACAGTTCCACCTTCAACTAAGCATGACTCATTCATGTTTCATAAGCCAAACCTGGGAACAAGCTCTCTCCCTCTTTCTTTCTCCCTCTCTTTTTTTTTTTTTTTTTTTTTTTTTTTTTTTTTGAAGGAACGGGATATCACAAAACAAGAACACCAAAGTTAGCACAATAGAAATATTTGACATATGTCACTGTGCTCTTGTGCGTGGGATTCTCAAGTGTGTCTATGCACGGCCATGTAATGTGGCCCTATATTAATGCATACTTTGGAAATGCATGACCTGAATGGTGCAAAAGACAGGGTTGTGCAAGGAGCACATGGTTGTTGCTCGTTCGAGGCTTTCGGTGTTATTTGTGGAGGTTGATGCCGACCTTGGTGGAGGTATCCATTGAGTCTCGAACTGATGTAATCCTCCTTATTGGAGTCCATTTTAGAACATCATTTGGCACTGTAGAGGTCACTTCAGGCATCTTTCTCTTTGGATGCTTTCTGAACGGTGGTATCCAGTGTGGTTGACGCTTTGGTTCGGTGGAGGCTACTTGCACTTTTGGCTTCCAAACCCATATCCTTTTTGCATGTCTTCCTACTAATGTTGAAGAGCTGATTTGATCTTCCTTTGGTCTCTGTACGTGGTTCTTACCCTTTTCTCTTTTTGGCTTCTTTGTTGAAACCTTTTGCATGTGGGAGAACAAAGGTTGTTGTGGATGTAGGAGCTTCTTAGGTACCCACATTTGTAATTGCCCTTGTTGAGCTGCAGCTAACTTCTTAGGCACCCAAACTTGTTGGATACCTTGTGATTGAGCTTGTCTGAGCTGTTTCCTTCGTCTTTTGGCCTGGTTGGTTTGCATGGATGGAATTTGTGGGGGCAAGGTTGGTGGTTGCTCTCCTTTGCGTATCCATATCTGCTTCATGCTCGGAACTGCTTGTTTATCGAGTGGGGTCTTTCTATTCGATGTAGCAGTTGTCGTGAACGGGTGTGTTTGCTTGTGTGGTGGACGCACTACGGTGGCTACTTGATTCTTTGGAGAAGAAGAAGGATCCACCCGCCTTCGAACCAGGTCTTCCACGATTGACTCCTTCTGTATCATAGAGCTTCTGACACATACAACATCTTCTTTCGTATGATTAGCCTTGGAAGAACTAAGAGAGTGTGTGGTGCCATGATTTAGGAGCATGCAGTTCTCTAATTCTAATGTAATGCATTGTTCATGTACCCAAACTTGAAGAATTTGACTTCTTAGGTTTAAGTTAACTGCATGGTCATAGATCCAATCTTGACCCAAGACAAGTGGTTCTGTAAGGTTCTCATCTTGACATACTAGCGCTTTGACTTTCATTGGAACATCTTGAAGGTAGATGGGAAGTTCCACCTCACCCAAACAAGGGGTTTCCACACCTCCCAATCCTATGAGATAAGCTTCTATGGGATTGATGTTCAACTGCAAGTCTTGGCAGTAGGAAAGTCTAACTGCACTACTTGCTGCACCTGAGTCAATCAATGCTTTCACCGTCCTTGCACCCTTCCCTTGTCCTATCTCTATGGTCACAAAGGGTCGTCGGTCAATGACCTGAGAAGTTGCTATACCTGACTTCTGACACATATCCATGTGATATTTTGTGGCTTTTGAGTTGACATCTAGGCCTAATCGCCTTAACTTATTTCGCCTAATACGCTCCCTGGCCTCTACCTGTGCTTCTTCTCTCACTCTTAACTCTTCTTCTTTTCGCTTCTTAGCAGTGTTGAGTCTCATTAGCATATCCTCAGTAAGAGGTTCTTGATATAGCTTTACTCTACAGCCACTAATATAGTTTGGCAAGATATCTCCTTCTAGAGTGGCCAACTAAACTGCACCACTAGTGGAAATTCTATTAATGATCATGGGTCCGTATCCTCTTTTTTCCAACTTACGGGCATGTTGTTTTAGTGTGTATACCAACACTAGATCTCCCTCTTTCAATCCCTTATCCTTGATGTGTGCATCAAAGTAAGCCTTTTGCCTCTTCTTTGCAGCGTAGATGCCTGCTGCCGCTCGTAGCCTCGTCTCACCCAAGCGTTCGAGATCAAAGATCCTAGAGGACAATTCATGCCCATTCCACTCATACTCTTGTGCTACTTTTAAGGCAGGGATTAAGAAATCTAATGGTAGCACAGCGTTCTGTCCAAAGACCATCTGAAATGGGGTGGCGTTGAGTACCGTTTTGTAGGCAACTCGATAAGCCCAAACAGCATGATGAAGTTGTTTGTCCCAATCAGAGCGTTTATTATTTACCAGTTTTGTCAATACGTTACAAAGAATCTTATTGGTACTCTCGGCTTGTCCGTTGGCTTGTGGGTGATAGGGGGCAGATTTCTTATGTATCACCAAGAATTCTTGGAGAAGATTTTCAATGACTTCATTCAAGAAGTGTGTGCCTCTATCGCTCACCAACTCTATTGGTAGTCCGTATCTCGTGAACACATTCTCGAATAAGAACTTAGCCGTAGTCTGAGCATCATTCTTTGTCGTGGCTTTGACTTCTACCCACTTTGTAAGGTAATCTGTGGCTACAATGATGTACTCTGCATGGGAGTTTCTAGCTGGGGGGTTAATAGGACCTATGAAGTCTATGCCCCACTTCGAAAATGCACGTCCTCCCATCATTGGCCTCAAGGGCATCTCGTCTTTTCTCACTGGATATTGTGCACGTTGGCATGTGTCACATTTCTTCACATAGGTATGTGCGTCCATATGAAGAGTGGGCCACCAAAGTCCTGAGAATAGAATGGTCTTGATCACTCGGTCAGGACCAAAATGTCCACCTGCAACACCGCTGTGTGCAGTCTCTAAGACCTTTAAATAGTCTGATTCATGAACGCATAGTCTTAAGTAACCATCTTTGCCTCTTCGGTATAGGTTGTCCCCTACTAAGGCGTAGCCTTGAGCCTCTTGCTCCATGCTTCGTCTTCTTGCTAGACTAGCCTCTTTGGGTAATCTTCCCGATCTCATAAACTCTACCAATGGAGCACTCCAATCTGGAATTAATGACACTTGATAAAGGGTCGCATGCTCCACTGGGGGTCTCTCTCTGCACCTTGGACAATTCTTAATCCACTCATGTATTTCTTTGTCCATGCTAGGCCAATACACTCCTAGACGCTTTAGATTCTGCAATGTTTGTTGTTTAGAATAGTGATTTCCTAGCATTCCTTCATGGGCTTGTTGCAACCAACTACTATGTTCATCATCCTCCACACAACAAGCTAATACACCCTCAGTATCTTGTTTGTACATGCTTCCTGCTAATATGTGATATTTTTGTGATTTTACAATTTCTTCTTGTGATGTTTTCACCTTCTTATTTGCAGGGCCAAAGGTGAGGACTGGTACCAACTTATTTGCCCATTTAGGAACAACTTCTAAATTGAACAGATAAGCATCGGGTAATTCGTCAGACACTCCTTGCGGTGACTCTCCTGAAGTGATGCGAGAAAGGTGATCTGCCCGAAGGTGGGTTCTACCTTTCCTGACAACAACTTCAAAGTCATATTCCATTAGTAAGAGGAACCATCTTACTAAGCGTCCAGTATTGCAAGGTTTATTGACCAAATATAACAAAGCTTGATGATCAGTAAAAAACTTGAACTTGTTGGCCAATAAATAGTGTCTAAACTTCTTCACAGCATATACCATGCCTAAGCCCTCTCGCTCAGTTGTGGTATAGTTCCGTTCAGCTGCAGTGAGCTGTCTACTAGCATATGCTATGGGCAAATCTAAGTTTCCTTCACTTGTGGGTTGTGCTAGCACACATCCTATGGCATGATTGGATGCATCCACATGGACATGGAAGGGTTTATTCCAATCAGGAGTGGTGAGTATTGGTGCCGTGCACAAACGTTTCTTCAGTTCGTTGAAAGAATTCTCGCATTCGTCGTTCCACTCAAAATTAGACAACAAGGCATAAAGGGGTCTAGCTATGATCGCGTACATGTGGATAAACCTACGGTAGTATCCACAATGGACCATAAAGGCTTGTACCTCTTTAATATTCCTTGGCCTTGGTAGCTCCGCTATGGCTCGCACCTTATCTTCATCTGTTGAGATTCCATTCTTAGAAACAATATGACCTAAGATTTTACCTTGACGCACCATAAACACACACTTTTCTGGGTTCAAACACACCCGATATTCTCTACACTTGTTGAAGATTTGTCTGAGCTCAGGGATGTGAAACCTTCTTTCTTGGGAATGAGCACATAAATCATCCACATACACTTCCAAGCTCTTTCGTAAGAACTCTTTGAAGACATGACACATGAGCCTTTGGAATGTTGCAGGTGCATTGGTGAGCCCAAATGGCATCACACGGAATGCAAAGATTCCCCACTCTGTAGCAAAAGCTGTTTTGTGTTGATCTTCTGGGGCAATGGCTACTTGATTGTAACCTGAAAATCCATCAAGGAAGCTATAAACTTCCTTGCTTGCAACACGCTCCAAAAGGTGTTCTGTGATTGGAAGTGGATAACTATGTCTAATCGTAGAGACATTAACTTTTTTAAGGTTAATACACACTCGCAACTTCCCGTTCTTCTTGGGTACCACAACAATGGGGGACACCCATTCGGTATGCTCAATCTCATAGATGAATCCAGCTTCAATCAACCTATCAATTTCTTCTTTTATTTTGGCAGCATAGGTATCATTATATGTGTAGGGCTTCTGTTTGGTGGGCTTAGCATCAGCAGTCATGGGAATAGTATGAGAGCAAATTCTTGGATCTACCCCTTTCAAGTCTCTATAGTGCCATGCAAACACATCCCTATATTCCCTTAATAGAGCTATGAGCTCCATTTCTTCTCTTGCACTTAGGTCATCTCCTATATATGTGCATTTCTCTTCGTTCTCTTCAATGGTCACTACAATCTTCTTGGTCTTTTCTTTATTATCATATGATTCTCCTATGATGGCCTCTCTCTTAGGCATTCGTACCAAAATTTTGCGGTCGTCAACTTCGTATTTCTTGAAGTTTTCTGGTACTTCAAACAATGATTCCTCCTCTTCTTGTTTCACTGCTTTTCTTTTCTTTTTCTTTTGACTACTCTCACTTCCATCCTTTGAGTTTACTGTTTTAATACTTGTGAGAGGTTCTTCTTCTTTCTGGGTGAACACTCCTATATCTTCTAGATAGTGCTGCTCTGAGTTAAAGCAACTATCCATCACAATAGATTCCAGATCATCGTCATTCTCTTCTTCTTCTATGACATCACTAGGGTCACATTCTTCTAGCAAGGGTTGACACATGAACACTGAGATATCATAACCCTCCTCATCACAATGAGGTGTCCACTGTTCCTCATTGACAGCAATGTCCATGGTGGCTAAGATTTCTGGCCAGCCATGAGGCTCAAACTCCTCATCTGGAAAGATCATCGGTGTGTAGGCTGGGTCTCTAACTGGTCTATCTCCTGGCGAAGTCCCTTCTTCTCTTGCCTTTAAACGTTTTTCCTCTTCCTTTGCGACCTTGCACATCCACAAATGAGTATCTTCATGCAGCCATGATGGATCAGGTGAACTTTCAGAATGCACAGAGATGGAATCTTCTTTCGCTTTGTGGATAGAATTCCACTGTAGGGGTGGTACATCTCTGAAGGTGTAATCCTTCAAATTGACCTTGGTGGTGACCCCTAAGTGCTGTAAGTACAAGGAGTTAGTTCCCCAATCCTGTACTATTTGCAATTGTCGTAGGAAGGGTCTTCCTAGGATCATCTCATAGACATTATTTTTCTCAAAGTCACATATAGCAAATGTATGCTCAAACTCTACACCACAAGTGGTTAGAGTGATCCCTTCTAGCAATCCTAGAGGTCTTTCAAAATGACCATCAGCCATTTGAAGCTTCATTCTAGTTGGTCTTAATGTGGGCTTGCCCCATTGCTTCCACAAGGAGGTGGTCGCAATAGCAACACCAGCACCTGAATCTATGATTGCTTTGGTTGTGTAACCTTGGTAGGTGATTGGAAGATAAGTATTACCTTCTTCACCCTCACACATGTCCCCTATTTTGTCTAGAGGTATCTCTGGTACCCTTTGCTTGGAGCCTGCTTTTGGCATGTTGGAATCAAGTTCTGGAACCTGATCCTTCACATGATTCCAAAGCTCAGGTTTTGCTTTGAGCAGCTCTTCTACCGTGAGATGACACTGAACCTTAGTGTTCTTCACGACATCCGTGTTCCTTGGAACCACTGAGTCTTCATTTCTTACTAGTATTGTGGGAGCTCTAATCTGGAGAGATTCAGATTCCCATGGGCCTGGAAATTGAGGCAGTTCTTCTAAGGTATTAGATTCAAAATCTAACCTTTCGTCTTCTTGTTGTTTGGCTTCATCTCCGTAAATAGATGGAATGTCTTGGGGAAATTGATCATGAAGATCATCAATCTCAGGAATAGGAGGGGAATTACCCTTCTCCTTGGCCCATTTCTCTTCTTGTATTTCCCGCAAGAATTCTTGAGAGTACTGTTGAATTGAAGGAGGTATTCCTGGATCTGTGGAATTAGGAACATAAGCTCCCATTGGTGGTGAGCTTCCTCTTTCAATAACTGGTTGAGCCTGTGGAGGTAAAGAAACTTGTGGTTTGTTTACCAACTGCTCTAATCGTTCTAGTAAGCCCTGGAAGTGCAATTCCCCTTTGACAGAGTTTGTCTGATTGAACTTTTGACTAGTCTCAAGTATAGCTTGAGCTTGTTCTACCATTTTCATGCACATTTTCATCCGTTCAATCTCTAAGTCCGCTCTAGGATAACTCTTGTCTAGGTTTGCAGCTGTAGGCCCTTCTTGAAGTCGAGCCTGGTAGGCCTTGAACATCATGTCCAAGCCTTCTGGGGTTGGATCTGCAAGAACAGACCCTGGTTGTGGTCTATTTACAATGGGTGGTGGGGTGGGATGAGGTGGAGTGGATGGAGTTTCGGCATGCGAGGGGCTTTGAGATGCAATGTCTTCTATTTTTGTTTTCGCTTCTTTTAAGCTTTCTTCTAGTTCCGATAACTTTTTATTCCACTTGCGATTGGCCTTCTCTCTGGTATCCTTCCATGTTCTTGTTTTCCTCTTACTAGGCTCTCCCGATTCACTCGACTCTGATTGTTCTACCGGTTTATCCTGTTTTAAGGTTTGTGCTCTAGTGACAGCTTGTATAGGAGCCACATTGCTACTACTTGAACTTGCATCTGCCACTAAGCCTACCACATTAATGGGTGTAATCTTGGGTGCACTGGAGGGGTTTCTTGGACAATCTCTGGGGAGATGGTCTTTGCCGCAATCAGGACAAAAAGCCTGTATTGTGATAGCCTGTCCTTGACTCGGAGATGGTGGGTGGGGACAGTCACGAATGAAATGGTCACCTTGACATCTGAAACAAGATCCTCTAGGGGCTTGTGGTCTCATTTGTCTCAACTGGGGCCTAGGGTTAGGATTTGTGTACATGACATTGGAGTATTCTGGCTCCCAATTTTGCTCCATAGGTGGTACCTCATATTGATACGAGTAAATCTCACTATGTTCAGGTGACTCTGTGTAATAAGCATGTGGACTACCTTCATGGGAGTAGTCTGAACAATGAGCATGAGAGTCATTATCTGGTATCAATGGGGTTAGTGGCACCAATGCTCTATTTGGATTTTCTTCTCCCCCAGCATATTTGACTGGAATCACGTTGGCTGGAGCTGGTGGTTGGTTTCCCAAGACAGGTTGTGGCCTATATGGTACCTGATATTGCTGTTGTGGTCTATAATATGGCTGTTGGTATTGGTTCTGATACCTACCTTGTGGGTAAGGTTGCTGATAATTCTGTCTAACAGCCTGCCTATTGTAGGGACAATCTTGAGCCGTGTGGTTTGTGTATTTCCTCTCAATAGTGCAATATGGAGCATTCCTTTCTCTAATGTTTTGGTTTTGCATTGGGCATACATTAGCCATGTGGTCGCCCCCACAAGTATAACACCGATTCACTGGAGTGACTCTCTGTGTTTGTTTATTTTGGACTCCCAGCTTCTTGGCAACCTGCTCAGCTATCTCTTCTATTTCTGTGGAGATCTTTGAAGTATGACTAGTAGAACTATCCGAATCTTTGTAGAGTTTGGACAATCCTAACTCCTCACCCAAGTTATCTTCTATGTCAATGCATGTCCGCACGCACTCTTCTATGGATCTAGGCTCCTTCAAATATACATATGATCTTAACTTTGTGCTCAGTAAGCCATCTAAGAACAAAGCCACTTGTTTGGCTGGTGTGGGTAACTCGGGAGCAGGGCATCGTTCTAAGTACTGTCTGAACCTTCTACCTGCTAGTCGCACTGTTTCTTGGGGTGTCTGCTTGAAACTGTGGATCAAGGATGATGTGTTATGCCTGATACCACTCTTGGAAAATTCTACAATGAATTCGTCTAGCAGTTGACCTATACCGCGATAGTTGCGACTACTCAATGGTTGAAACCAAGCCAAGGCAGTGCCCTTAAGGGTCAAACCAAATGCCTCGTATTGGGTGAATAAATCCTCAACCTGTTCAGCTCTTAACACTTGTTTGAACTCAGCCACATGATCATAAGGATCTCCTGACCCGTCAAAATAATTCTTCATTGCCTTGATCACTTGAGTGGGTCTAAGGGTTCTTGGGTGCTCTCGGGGTCTAGGCAATGGAAAATCCTGTTCATCTCTTTTTTGCCTATGTGCTTGATATCTCTCTCTTTCAGATCTTTCATTTTCAAATCTTGATCTATTCCTGCCCACGGTGTGTGCAAAACTTACCTCAGGTCTCTCTCTCGTTCTTTCTCTCTGGGCTTCATGAGCGTGGGAAGATCCTACTCCTTGGAGGCCATGGGAAACATTGGATCTTGGTGGGGGGAAAATCAATTCATTCTTCCAAGTATATGCATGTCTATCATGTTCTGTTACCAAGAATATCTTCTCTGATGTGTTATCCAGGTAGACAACTTTGCCTGGTATCTCAGGATCTTTGAATTCATAGATGATAACTATGCCCAATTGGCTAGGTTGATCTGGCTTGAATCTCCAAAAGGCTTCCTCTGTTTCTCTATTCAAAAATAGTTCTATGCTTTTGTTGTCTTGAGGGATCCAGTCCGGAGTGATCACTCGGGTCAAAACTGACTTACCTCTAGGAGTCTGGGGTCCTTGTCCTACATTTCCTTGTTCTAGGTCTCCTATTTCATTCTCAGGAATGACATTTCCAAACTCATCCGTCCTATCTGGTAGGTTGGTGACCACATACATGGTTCCTTCCTTATCAATGTATGAACCCTCTTCGAACTTGACCACCGGGTGTTCAAGTCCAAAGGATTGATCTGGATTTTTGAGTTGGACCACTGATCGCCTCAGACCATCCTCATAGATGCGAGCACCTAATTGATTGGTCCGAATATATTCCAACTGTGTCTTATAGGGACCTTCTGGTGTTTGTAGATGGGCAGTCCCTGAGCCACCTGTAGGTTTTCCCATACTAAAAGACATTTCTGAATCACTTGTGTCTGAACTTAGTAAAAGATGACCACTTATTTGTTGTGCCCAAGACTTGGATATATGGTTGACACTAGCCTCAGAAGATCTAATGCTTTGTTTATCCTTGCCTAAGTGTCTACCAGATCTCAGGTTCATAAGCTTTAGTCAAGAGTCCAAATTTTCCCCTTGGTATGGTTCAAAATTCTATGGAGTCCCCTTGGTTCCCTAGTCCCACTTGAGGGTCAACTTCAAATTATCCTATCTCAAAATCAACGCGTTATTCTTGAAAAAAACAGTTGAGGTCGTGTAGGATTTGAAACGAGCTTTCCAACGAGCTATAGAGCTCAAAAAATGAACTTTGGATGAAAAAGTTATGCCAATTCAGGTTCCTGGGGGTCAAAACAGGCAAACAGGACCTTTGGAGAAAATCGCGATTTTGTGAACTTTCAGAGAATCGCGATTTTGTGAACTCAGAAAATCGCGATGTTGAGCACAAAATCGGGTTTTTGAAAATCGCAATTTTGAGTTTTCTCAGAATTGTGTTTTTGGCATGAAAATCGCGATTTTGAGCACAGAATCGTGTTTAGAGAATCGTGTTTTTTGACATGAAAATCGCGATTTTGAGCACAGAATCGTGTTTTAGAGAATCGTGTTTTTGGCATGAAAATCGCGATTTTGAGCATAGAATCGTGTTTTAGAGAATCGTGTTTTTGGCATGAAAATCGCGATTTTGAGCACAGAATCGTGTTTTAGAGAATCGTGTTTTTTGACATGAAAATCGCGATTTTGAGCACAGAATCGTGTTTTAGAGAATCGTGTTTTTTGACATGAAAATCGCGATTTTGAGCACAGAATCGTGTTTTAGAGAATCGTGTTTTTGGCATGAAAATCGCGATTTTGAGCACAGAATCGTGTTTTAGAGAATCGTGTTTTTTGACATGAAAATCGCGATTTTGAGCACAAAATCGTGTTTTAAAGAATCGTGTTTTTTGACATGAAAATCGCGATTTTGAGCACAGAATCGTGTTTTAGAGAATCGTGTTTTTTGACATGAAAATCGCGATTTTGAGCACAGAATCGTGTTTTAGAGAATCGTGTTTTTTGACATGAAAATTGTAATTTGTGAGAATCGCGATTTTGAGTAGGGAATCGTGTTTTCTCAAAATCGTGTTTTTTTGCTGAAAATCATGATTTGTGAAAATCGCGATTTTAACCACAATCACAGAATCGCGATTCTGAGAATGACCACAGAATCGTGATTCTTCAGTCAACTTTTAGGCGGGAAAACTAAAAATCGTGATTTTTCAAAAAATTTTGAATTTTCATAGAATCACGATTTTCATCACAGAATCGCGTTTTTTGGCGGGAAATTCAAATTTCTGAGCGCCGGCTATGGCGAGCTCCGTATGAGCAGAAAATCATGAAAAAAAACACAGCGCTTGCTCTCCCTTGCTTCTCCTAACTCCTTCCCACACAATAATGCATGAAAAATGGTATGAAGATGGTGAAAATGCACTAAAAAACAAGAATTTTCTATGAAGAAGAAGATGGAAGAAGGTGGAGATGATGATGATGATGAAGAAGAAGAGGAAAAAACAGAAAAGGAACTGAAATGACAGTTTTTTTACCTTCCAACATCGCAAATCTACGATCTTACCATCACAACGCTCGTCCTCGAAGCTCTCTCCCCGGCAACGGCACCAAAATTTGGTGTAGCTCAAGCGAAGCACCACCTCCTTTACTTGTCAATCCGTGGAGACGTGAGGACCGGTATGAAGACCACGAGCAAGTGAAGGCACAAGTGCGTGAGTGAAAGCACACAAACATGCACACACATACACACACACGCGCACAAAGTAAGATCAAAGAGAGGAACAATGGAAAGCTTAGATTGCAAAAGAGTTCTCTTACAAAAGTTCTATTCTCTAACAAGCTAACCCCCAAAAATGAGCTCTCTAGCTCTTTTTATAGTTTTTTGACTAGTTTTGGCCCTGTCCAGACCTAGTGTCCGGCCTAGTTAAAAATTAGGTTCCAGGGCTTATTTGAGGGCTCAAACGAAGTCTAAAAATTATGAAAATTGGTACGATGGTACTTCTAATACTCCTCAAGCTCGAGGACTCCTCGGCTTGAACAAAATGGAGTTACTAAAAATAGATAATGGTATTTACAATGGTTTTTAGTGATGAAAATCACTATTTTTGTAGGGGATTCTTCTGAAAATTTGACATACACTTCTTGGAGCTCCCTACTTGCTCCCTTTCCTTGTGTGTCCGCCTTTTGATGTGCTTCCATGCTTTGTCCTTGACTTTGAGCTTCAACACCTACCATCAACACACTTGAAGAAGTATGGACCACCTGGAATTGCAAAATCTGTCCAGGTTGTACATAGCTTTCTCATCTCATTTTGCTCAGTTTTAGTAGTTTTCTTTATCAATTTCATGCTTATTCCTTGAGTTTTTAGCAAACCTAGAAGGCATTTAATAACCTCTACAAAAGTACAATTTTTGGGTATTTTTGGAAATTTTTTCGAGCATTTTAGCATTTTTCTAGCATTTTTTATCCTTTTTTGATGTCATTTTATGGCCAAGTAGGAAGAATAAAGGAAGCTCTTTGTGGTTTTGAGTATGGAAATTAAGCCTAGCCCTATAAAAAATTTTATGAGATTTTTTTGGCAATTTTTTGGTATTTTTTTGGATTTTTTCTCCAATTTTCGCTATTTTTGGATATTTTTCCAAAAAAAAAGCCCCCCCTCCCCCCCCCTGGAATTTTCGGGTTGAAGGTGTTTTAAAAAAAAACCCCAACCCTCCCCCCCCGCCCCCCCGCCCCCCCTGCCCCCCGTTCTGACACATCCCTCCCCCCCCGCCCCTTGTTCTGACACATCCCCCCCCCCCTCCGCCCCCCGTTCTGACACATCCCCCCCCCCCCCCCTCCGCCCCCCGTTCTGACACATCCCCCTCCCCCCCCCTCCCCCCGCCCCCTATTCTAACACATCCCCCCCCCCCCCCCCCCCTTTATCCCTATGGCACCCTATGGCACCCTCATGTTCCAATCATTCCTACTTCGCTCTCGCCGATTCCATGATGCCCTCCACCGCGGCACCCGTTCATTCTCCGTTTATTCTGCCCTGGTTTTGGCTTGGCTCTTTCATCTGCCTGGTACACAGACCATAGCATCCAACCATAGTCTTAAACCTTCCCACCCTACACATTCTATTGCCCATTCTCCCCATCCCCCTCCACCACCGGCCGTCGTAGTGCCCCCAGCCCCTAGCACACTTCCGCGGGCATCTACTTCCATGGCAGCCTCCACTCCACCACCCGCTAGGAGAGTCCGTACACGGTTGATGGATTCTTTTCCTACCTCTATCCCTGCCTCGCCCATTCCGTCACCCCCCGGACGGTGCCACACAACCTCCTCCATCTCCAGCAATATCCATTGAGTCTACCTCCACCTCCCATCCTCATCACTCGCCTCCTGCTTCTCCCACTTACCCCCAGCCTACCCCGGCCCCACCCCCGCCCCACCCGCCGCGCAGCCTTCCATCCCTGATAGCCTCGATGACGATCCTCCTTTCTTGGGCCTACTTCGTGATGCGAGCCTCGTCGCGAGTGATGGAGCCGATGCTGCCCGTCTCTCCCTTGATTCCATCTCAGCGATAGCTGCACTACATCAGCAATATGCTCTGACAATAGATCGCATTCGTGCTGCTATAGCGGCACAGTGGTAGACGTCGCGGGATGCGTTGTGGGCCATGCAACAGGACAGAGACCGGTATCGAGATGAGGCTGATGCTGCTGTTAAAAGTGCGTTTTTCCATCACAAGCACTTTTAAGTTTCTCGGGTTCTTGGGAGTGATAGGGGTCTGATAAATCAGAGGCCCTGTATCTTATTTTCCCAATTAACTTATTCAATAAGTAGTACGTTAATGTTCAGTATCATTACCGTCACACAGACTTACTATCCGCAACTTAACATTACTGTGTTAATCACAAGTTAATGTAATTAAACAAAGTAAGAGTTAACAATACTCAGGATTTGATAACACTGCACTACAACGACATCTCCGCAGACCGCCAATCGCCTAGACCGACAATCTGGCAATCCCCTTCGTCTCTACGCTACCGGAGAGTCACCGTAATGTCTTTTCATTGATTGATAAAAAGGTACAACACTTCGCTATGACCTTTCGGTACGTGCGGTAATGGAAAATATAAATTACAAAATGCCAATCTGGCGACCTTACACTGGCACGCACGGTGGACTTGAACCCGCAACGGAAACAAAATCAAGGCTCGTCTACGATGCCTTGTATATACATGGTTCTGGCTAATTTAAAAGTTCTAGAGATCTTCTGTTTCAAAGAATCCAGCATTAGCTTTTAGGTTTCCGACTCTACTAATTGTGCGTCAGTGCGAACAAAACTGACCGCAATGACTTGACTAATCAAAATTTTGGCCTGAGTCTGCAAAAATGCCTCTTGCAAATAAAATTCATTGGCCATGGCTGCGTCGCGGTGCAATCTCATTTTAGCAATTTGGCCATCTACTCTAGAAATTGTGCCAGCTTGAACACCTAACTGCTTTTCTCTTCTCTCCAGCTCTTGAGCTTGATATTGGATTGTGTGGTAATAAGCATCTCTTTCCCTCCTTTTCCCTGCTATGTCCTTCTAAAGTTGATTGGTTAAGGTCATCTAGGATTTGAGAGCAGAATTTGCCTCAAACAGATTGGCATTTGCGTTCTGGAGTTCTACATTAGTCTGCTTTGCTAGATTCGCCATCTCCTGTCCTCTCTGCACGACTTCATCAAGATGTACTCGAGTTTCTTCCAATAAATTCCCAAGTGCCATGCGAGCATCTTCTTTATCCTATACTAACTGTTTTAGCTGTATAATCTCTGCATCACGAGCATTTAACAAATCATTTTTGGCTCTTAACTCAGCCAACGCAGCATCTCTTTGGGCAATCAAAGAATCCTGTCCGGCAATCTGTGCTTGAACTTGCTGAATCTGTACATGCAGGGCATGATTTTTGGCTTTCACTACATCTACTTCTTCCTGTAATGGGGTAATATCAGCTTCTAATACATCGACTTTGTGTTGTAAGTCTTGACGGATACTATCGATTGCCATCTTCAATTGTATTGGTAGTTGCTGCGAAAATTGGATTAACATACGACCCATCGATTCTAATTCAGTAAACATTGGGATCGGAGGAAGAAGAGGAGGAAGTGGCTGGGATGAAGAGGCTGATAATAGGTGAGGGGAAGGTGGTGGAGAATAATTGGGTGAAGAAGATGAGGTAGCGGGTTCTTTAGGAACAATAGGTTGAACAGCGACAAGGGACTCAACCGGGTTTATGGGTGGAGGAGTAGGTATCAGAATTGTCTGCTTGCTTGCTTTAGTCTTGTCGATTACAACTTCAATCATGGTTATTACCTCATTAAGAATTTCAACAACAGTTTCATTCACAGCTTCTTGATGCTGCTGTCGAGAATCCTCCTGAGAAGAAACTTCTTCAGAATCGGTGGTGGACGCACTTTGTTCCTGCTGCTGATTCGGAGAAGAATGGGCGGAAGAATCAACATGGATAGAAGTTGCGGTGTCGTGGAAAACCTCTTCTTCATGTCCGGCGGTGGAGCCTTGTACTTGACTCTCAGAGGGGCTTATACGTCTGCGTTTCCGGTGCAGAAGTTGGAAGAGATCTTCATCATCATCTTCTTTGTCTTCGAGCACTTGGGCAGATTCTTCATGGAACAAGATTGGAGCTTTTGGCAGGGGTTGCGCGGCTTGAATGGCTGGAAAAAGAAAGGTAAGGATATGTGGTAGACGTGAACGCAGAAGATCACCCTTATTAACATGTTTAATAACCGTAACACATTCACGGCGAATGCGCTGGAAATAAAAAGAGGTGAAATTGACAGGCTCACGAGAAGCCATGTCAATCATCGAATAAAATGGACGCGAAATGTCGTAGGTACGTTTCTGCAGATTCAAGATAGCAACTAAAAATTGTAATGCGGTCCGTTCAGGATCAGGGCGACAAAGAATGGCATACTCATTAGATGAGTGCTGTGGGAATAATTCGATCATGGTGGCTACCGAAAGGAGAGGACCATTTTCCAATCCTTCCATAGGGAGACGAAAAGCTGCAGCAAACGATGCCAGGGTGATAACGACACGTGACGGCAAACAAAGAATAGGCCAACTCTACTCCGTAGCAGGTGTGGCTGCAATGGAAGAAATAATCTGCGCGTAGAAAGGGTGACACTCCACTGAATGCCAGGGCAATTCAACAAAGTTCAAAAGGCCACGGATACGTAGATACTCACTCACTTCCGGAGTGAGTCCTTCACAGAAGGTAGCAATATTGGCTAGTGCTTCCATGATGCACACGCAAAAGCTCAAGAACGCAGAGGACACAGAAAACACAGATCACAAAAACACAGAGACACAATAGCGATGAACAGTGAGAGGAACAAGATTAAGTAGACACACGGCAACATAAGACGATCGAAAACCCTAATCATCTCGCGGTATTGAAATGATAACCTTCCATAATTACGGTGTGCATGCATGAACAGAATGAGTAACACAGGGCGGTGATTAATCATATTTAGATATCAAAACGAGGAGGTTTACGATTTATATTCAGCCAAAATATGGAAATAAAAAGAAAATAAGTGACACACGGAAAAACGAGAAACACTTCAGCGGTGATCAGGCGGTTGGTGATATGGGCGTAGCTTTGAACCATTAATCACTTTGGAAAGAGGAACTCCGGTCAAGGTAGTCAACCAAAAAGTAGCTGGTCCCACTTTCTCACTAATCCGGTAAGGACCAAACCACCGTAATTTAAATTTTCCAGCAGAACGATTTGATTTAGCATTATAAAATAGCACAAGTTGACCCACCGAAAAAATTGGAGTCCTGAGGAAACGATCATGGGTACGAGCTTGCCGCAACTGAACTTCTTGAAGAGTCAGGAAACTCTCCCAACGCTGTTCATCCAAGTCTCTAAGGGCATCCAACCGAGATGGTAAAGAATCTTCGGGCAGTAATTTCTGAGTTAGGGCCACGCGTAAGCTTGGCACTACGAGCTCCATCAGTGCGATTGCTTCCAACCCATAAGCAAGCTTGAAAGGGATCATTCCGATTGCAACTTTGTATGTAGTCCAGTATGCCCATAACACTGCGGGTAGTAACTGATCCCAATGTTCTGGTGCTTCTACGACCAATTTGCGAAGCATACTCAACAGCATCTTGTTGGTACTTTCAGCTAAACCATTAGCACGGGGATAGTATGGTGAACTGAATTTATGCAGAATTTGGAAAGTGTGCGTTAGTACTCGCATTAAATTGTTGGCAAAATGTATTCCTTGGTCTATCAAAAGTTCTAGAGGTAATCCATAACGCGTCCTTCATCAAGCATTTTGCCACCGAAACAGCTGTGGCAGACTGTAAAGCCCAAGCTTCCGCCCACCTGGTGGCATAATCCGTACAAGTCAATATATATCGATTGTTGCTAAGGGTCGCTGGTGGTGTTATTGGTCCAATGAAATCGAGACCCCACTTCTGAAAGGGTTCCAAAGGTAATACAGGCTGTAGAGGAAAGAAGTGGCGTTGTAATGGCTGTCCGGACCGTTGACAAGTGTCATACTTCTGCACAAACTGAGTCACATCTTTGTACATGGTAGGCCACCAAAGCCCACTTTGCAGAATTTTTCGGTGAGTAAGATCTACTGCAAAATGTCCACCAGAGGGTATTGAATGTGCCATAGCAATAACCGAGTCTGCTTCATGTGGTGGGATACAACGAAGTAAGACACCAGTATGATCCATATAGTACAGCTAACCGACGATCAACCGAAATCTGCGACTGTAGACTGCAATTTTCCGCCGCAGAGCAGGAGTATGAGGAGGAAGGCACCCATCTGTTAGAAAAGTTAGTAACGTATCGTAGTATGTAGGCGGCACAAGAAGTTCTGTGGATTCGGCATGAACTGGCGCATTAGCGTAAATTGCTGGGGTAGTGTCATCAATGTTGGGAAAGATGGATGGATGCTCCAAGAGACTGAGTAGGTACTGCTACTCCTGCTTTGTACCAGCCCTCTTTTGCTTCAGACTTGATAAGTAGACCTTCTTAGCTTTCCAATAACACCAAAAAATGGCCTATGTACTTTGGAAGTGATGTGTGTAATGATTGAACCAAAACAAATAACTTTGAAGTTCACAAACTCAAGAAAACCTTCTATTTATGTCTTGACACCTGCTAAATGTTTTGCTCAGTGTGACCAGCACAGTAGAAATTGATAAAATTCCTTCTAGGGGTATTTAACTAGCTTAGTAAGCTACCATTTGCAAGTGGAATGATGTAAAAAGATAAACTATGCTAAGAGAAATCAATTTAGCAAGTTTAGCTATACCCCCGACTTTTTAGGACTGTAGCAGAAAATGACCAGAGTTCACCTCGACACAGATTTCTCTGAAAAGGCTGAATAGAATTACTTCATACTTTGACAGCATGTAGATGACTTTAAGCTGAATCCAACAAGCTTTGAATCACTGAATGTGGTGAAGAATTGACCGAGATATGCCCTTGACAAGTTGACAGACTTTTGAGTAGACTAACAGAGAACTCAGAGATGAATGATGTAAATGTATCTATTGATGAACACTTGTATACAATCCCATTGGCATGAACAACATTGCCTAATGGTGTAGAGAGGTGTAGGCTATAGTATAGTCCTCACACACACTCAAAATAAAAAATGAGGAGCTCGGGAGTGATCTCTGTCTCTACCCGCGACTTTTCATGTTCACTTTTATATGTAATGAGTGAAGATTTGAATTCAAATTCAAATTTTGGCTCCCTATGATCAAGCTCCTACATATTAGGATATATTCCTTCAATCAAATGAGTTACTTTTCCACGACTCATTTTGGTAGGTGATTACAAAAGATTCCAAGTCAATTTGACTTTTACAATGAGGTAAAGTGGTAATTAACCACTAGCATATGTTCCTATGCTTCTTCACGTTTGTATGGACTTCAATGCATCCTTTGAGCCAAATGTGTAGGCTTGCAATTTACACCAACAGCTCCCCCTCAAGCCAAACATTTTGGCTTAAGTCTTCATCTTCAATCTTCAAGTATATCCTGCAATCCAATCATGGATTCGAACCTGCAAAGTTTGGTTCCATCCAAAGCTTTAGTCAACAAATCTGCACATTGCATGTTGGTTGATACATAGGTAAGTTGAATGTCCTTGCTTATCAATTTCTCTCTCACATAATGATAATGGACCTCTATGTGTTTGGTCCTAGCATGATAGATATGATTAGCTGCAAGGTGAAGAGAACTTGTATTATCTCCAAAGATAATTGGTGACCTAGTAAACAAACCCAATTCTGTATACAAAATCTTAATCCAAATTGCTTCTTGTGTGGCATTAGCCAGTCCTCTATACTCTGCCTCTGTGGAAGACAAAGCAACAATAGGTTGCTTCTTTGAAGACCATGAAATTGGTTTGTCACCTGCAGAAGAAATATATCCAGAAGTGCTCCTCCTATCATCCTTGCATCCTGCCCAATCTACATCTGAATAAATGTTTATATCAATATCTGAAGTGTCAGAAAAATACAAACCATGGTTCTATGTACCCTTGAGATACTTCAAGATTCTCTTGGCAGCCTCTAAGTGAGGTATCCTTGGCTTGTGCATAAATTGACTTAGCACACTTACTCCATATGCACTATCAATTCTTGTAAGAGTAGCATAGTTCAAGCTACCCACCATACTTTGATAACCTGTAATGTCTTTGACTTCGTCACCTTCATGGGCACTTACCTTTAGGTTTACCTCCATTGGAGTGCTTGCTACTTTAGCATCCTGCAAGTGAAACTTCGTCAACATATCCTGTACATACTTTTTCTGAGTAATGTATATCCCTGAATTAGTGTAAACTAATTCAAGCCCTAGAAAATACTTCAATAAGCCAAGATCATTGATCTTGAACTCCTTCATCATCTGGCTTTTGATATCCCTGATTCCATTGACATCATTACCTGTAATGATGATGTCATCAACATAAACACAGAGATATATTACCTCTGAATTACTTCTCTTAATGAACAGAGAAGTGTCAGCCTTGCTCATGACAAAACCTTGGTCTTGGAGGTATGTAGTTAACCTGTAATTCCATGCCCTAGGTGCCTGCTTCAATCCATATAAAGCCTTTTTTAATTTGCAAACATAAGTTACCTTCTTAGGGTCCTCATAGCCAGGAGGTTGTGACATATAAACTTCTTCTGAAATCCATCCATTCAAGAAAGCATTCTTGACATCCAATTGGTACATGTTCCAATTCTTTGATGCAGCCACACTTACCAACACCTGATTGTTGGCATCTTGGCCACAGGAGAAAAAGTCTCTTCATAGTCAATGCCTTGGGTTTGTGCAAAACCCTTGGCTACCAATCTGGCTTTGTACCTATTAATTGTTCCATCAGAATTTCTTTTCAACTTATAGATCCATCTGGATCCTATTACCTTCATGGAGTCCTTCTTAGGTACTAACTCCCATGTGTCACTCTCCTTGAGTGCTCCAATCTCCTCATCCATAGCTTCTTTCCATTCTGATTTGGTTATTGCTTCTTCATATGATCCTAGTTCTTCATTTGACAAATCTTTGGCAAGATAAATTGAATATTTAGTAACAAGAGATGTATCATACCCGTATCTGATAGGTTTTTTGCTTTCTCTTTGAGATCTTCTCATTGATTGAGTTGAAGATTCAGGTATGTCTTCAAGCTTTTTCATCTTCATTTTTCCCTTGGACTTCCATGCCTTGAATTCTTCAAGGTTGATAGTGTCTTCATCATCTGAACTTGAATTTTCATTCTGAGTAGGTTCCTCCTTTGCAAGTTTTGGAAATTCCTCTTCCAAATCATAGGGTAGTTTAACCTTCCTGCATTCATTCTCATACCAAGAATCATTTTCATCAAAGATCACATCTCTGCTTACCATAAATCCCTTATTGGTAGGATTATAAAACCTGTAACCTTTTTTATTTAAATCATACCCAATAAAAATGAATTTTTCAGCCTTTGGGTCTAGCTTACCTCTTATCTGAGAAGGAATATGCACATATGCTACACATCCAAATATTTTGCAGTGATCTAATGATGGTCTCTTACCATGCCATGCTTCATAGGGTGTCATACCATCAAGTGACTTAGATGGTAACCTGTTTATGAGGTAAGTGGCAGTAGAAACACTCTCTGCCCATAGATAGTTAGGTAACTTCTTCTCATTAAGCATAGATCTAACTGTCTCAACAATTAACCTATTTCTTCTCTCAGCTACCCCATTCTGTTTAGGAGAATACCTTGTGGTTATCTCTCTTTTGATGCCTCTGTCCTGCAAGAAGTCTTCAAATTCATTGGAGAAGTACTTACCTCCTCCATCTGACCTTAGCCTCTTCAAATTCCTTCCTGTCTGATTTTCAACTAATGCAAGGTATTTGTTAAAACAATTAAATACCTCATCCTTGTGCTTCATGAAATATAATACAGTCCATCTGCTATAATCATCAATGAAAGACACATAGTACCTTGAACCTGAGACTGAGGGGTCTTTGCTTGGTCCCCATACATCTGTGTGTACAAGCTCTAGGTAGTCTTCATGCATATATCCTTTCTTGGAGAAGGGTAACCTGTGAGACTTACCAAATTGACAAGCACCACACTTGTAAATCATATGTTGCTTGGATACATTAGGTATCCAAAGCACACACTGGTCCCTGCATATTTGCTTCAAGGTTCTTTCTCCTATATGCCCTAATCTTTTGTGCCAAATCTCAAGCTCTGAAAGTGTTTGATCCTTATAACTGTATAGTGCAATATTCTTTGTATCTTCCAACTCAAAAGTGAAAAGTCTACTTGATTTTTCTCCTTTTGCAATCCTCTTGAACCCATGCCTTGGATCCTCCACATATGCTCCATATTGGTTGAATCTGACCTGCAAACCTTTCTCCACAATCTGACCAACACTCATCAAATTTTTGGTAATGGTTGGTACATAGAGTACCGTACTCAACAAATTCTGATTACCATCACAAGTCTTAACATTTCCAACTTTAACTACTGAATGCTTTGTATCATCACCTGTTTGAACTTGATGCTTACCTTTTGGTTCCTCAAGATCAGAGAGTAGTGCCACATTGCCAGCCACATGATTTGAGCACCCTGAGTCAATGTAGAATAGGTGGTCATCATTTGTACCTGTCTTTGAAGTCATGTTCATGATCAGAAGAGAGTCATCCTGCTCTTCTGTGTAATTGTTGTAGTCCTTCCTGGTTTTGAATCCTCCTTGGTAGTTGCCATTGTAATTGTTGTTGTAATTATTGTTGTAATTGTTGTTGTACCCTTGGTGATGGTTGAACCTTCCTCTTGACTGTGAGTATCCACCTCTTTGGTAGCCTCTTCCTCTTTGATTTTTGTAATTCCTGAAACACTCATCTGTAGTATGATTTGATAAACCACAAATGTTGCATGGTGATGAGTTATAGGGTCTCCCCCTACCTTGCTTACCTCCTCTACCCCTTCCTCTTGAAGATCTACCTCTCCCTGCATAGTTGGCTTGGGAGGTAGAACCTTCATCTTCCATTTTTTTGCTCTTGCCTTTATCCTTAGACTTCTTATCAGTGTATAGGGCAAAAGAGTTGTTAACTTTGGATGTATCTCCATTTTTGGTGAGCTTTGCTTCATGTGTAAATAGTTGTCCCATGAGAGTTGTAAGATCTGGAGTGTGCATGTCCATGTAGAGATCCATTGCAGTGGTGAAGCTTTCCTTTGTCATCAGCCTTGATTCCATTGATCACTTGCCTTACAATTTGTTCTTCTTCAATCTCTTCTCCTATGCTTGCTAACTGATCTGCAACATCTTTGATCTTGGTCAAAAATTCTGAAACAACTTGCTTAGGTTGCTTTCTTAGTGTTGTGAATTCAATCCACAACTAATTTTTCCTAGCCCTTGTATTGGAGGAAAAATATGATGACAAGGTTTCCCAAGTTTCTTGGGATGTCTTACAATTTCTGATATGTGGAAAAAGAAAGTCAGAGATAGAGTTGAGTAAATAAGACCTTGCCAATGCATCCTTAGCACACCATGTGTTGAGTTTTTCTTGTTCTTCCTTGGTTGGCAATCCTCTTGCTTTGAATGAGGGCAATTCCTCATCTCCTGAGATGTATCCATAGAGACTTCTTCCTTGTAAGTAGGTCTTCATCCTTAGAGACCATGCTTGATAGTTGTTCCTGTCCAATTTGTCAATAAATGAAGGAAAACCATCTCCTATTTTACCTTAGTTTGCTCTGATACCACTGTTGGGAAAGATGGATGGATGCTCCAAGAGACTGAGTAGGTACTGCTACTCCTGCTTTGTACCAGCCCTCTTTTGCTTCAGACTTGATAAGTAGACCTTCTTAGCTTTCCAATAACACCAAAAAATGGCCTATGTACTTTGGAAGTGATGTGTGTAATGATTGAACCAAAACAGATAACTTTGAAGTTCACAAACTCAAGAAAACCTTCTATTTATGTCTTGACACCTGTTGAATGTTTTGCTCAGTGTGACCAGCACAGTAGAAATTGATAAAATTCCTTCTAGGGGTATTTAGTTAGCTTAGTAAGCTACCATTTTCAAGTGGAATGATGTAAAAAGATAAACTATGCTAAGAGAAATCAATTTAGCAAGTTTAGCTATACCCCCGACTTTTTAGGATTGTAGCAGAAAATGACCAGAGTCCACCTCGATGCAGATTTCTCTGAAATGGATCAATAGAATTACTTCAAACTTTGATAGCATGTAGATGACTTTGAGCTGAATCCAACAAGCTTTGAATCACTGAATGTGGTGAAGAATTGACCGAGATATGCCCTTGACAAGTTGACAGACTTTTGAGTAGACTAACAGAGAACTCAGAGATGAATGATGTAAATGTATCTATTGATGAACACTTGTATACAATCCCATTGGCATGAACAACATTGCCTAATGGTGTAGAGAGGTGTAGGCTATAGTATAGTCCTCACAGACACTCAAAATCAGAAATGAGGAGCTCGGGAGTGATCTTTGTCTCTACCCGCGACTTTTCATGTTCACTTTTATATGTAATGAGTGAAGATTTGAATTCAAATTCAAATTTTGGCTCCCTATGATCAAGCTCCTACATATTAGGATATATTCCTTCAATCAAATGAGCTACTTTTCCAAGACTCATTTTGGTAGGTGATTACAAAAGATTCCAAGTCAATTTGACTTTTATAATGAGGTAAAGTGGTAATTAACCACTAGCATATGTTCCTATGCTTCTTCATGTGTGTATGGACTTCAATGCATCCTTTGAGCCAAATGTGTAGGCTTGCAATTTACACCAACAATCAACTCCTACCGGAGCTTCACCGGAATCCAACCGAGATAAAAAATCTACCAAAGCATGCGCGATGCCGGATCGATGAATAAATTCATAGTCGAAATCCTATAGTAATAAAACCCATCGAGCCAAGCGACCACCTAAATGTTGCTGCCGGACCAAATACACAAGTGCGGCATGATCCACGTGGAAGGTGAATTTTCGGCCGAGCAAATAATGCCGGAATTTCTTTACAGAGTACACGAACCCGAGACATTCTCTTTCGGTCACTGAATAGTTCCTTTCAGCAGGAGCTAGGCGGCGACTGGCATAATAGACCGGCCGAAACCACTTGTCTGTTTGCTGCATTAAAATGCTTCCAATGGCTATGTCTGAGGCATCTACAAAGACATGGAACGGACGTTCCCAATCAGGGGGTTGCAAAATTGGAGCCTACGTCAACAGTCCCTTTAAGCGATCAAATGTAGTCTGGCATTCTGGGATCCATTCGTACTATCGTGGAGTACTAGTCATTAGCCGATTAAGTGGTGTTGCTAAATGAGCTAACCACCGTAAATGTCTACCATGCCACCGGATCTGACCCAGGAAGCGCATAACTTCTTTCGGTGTTGTGGGGACTGGAGCCTCCAACACGGCTGCAACTTTATCCGGATCAACTTGAATTCCTTGTGCAGAAATAATATGTCCGAGGAGTTTGCCACAAGAGACCGCAAACACAGATTTGGTCGGATTCAAGCATAATCGGTATTCACGATATTTTTCAAAGCAACAACGTAAATGGTACAGGTGCGCCGCAATCTTGCCAAATAAGGAGAAGTCGTCCAAATATACTTGCATAAAAGTAGTCAGATAGGGTGAAAAGACTTCTTGCATACACCGTTGGAATATGCTGGGAGCATTCCTTAACCCAAACCACATTACCGTACAAGCATAAACACCCCAATTCGTGATGAAAGCTGTTGTCGACATGTCCTGCTCTGCCATTCGCACCTGGTTATAACCAATGTAGCCGTCTAGAAAGGAGTACATCTCGTGTCCGGCCACTCTGTCAAGCATTGTATCGAGGAAAGGGAGAAGAAATGGATCAGGTACCATGGCTGCATTGAATTTCTAGTAATCCACACAGATACGCAGCTGTTTATTTTTCTTTGGAACAATCACGATCGGAGATATCCATTCAGCGTGCTCGATTGGTAAAATGAATCCCACCTGCAATAGCCGATCGAGTTTTGCTTTGACCTGTGCTGCATAGTTGGGGTTCATTCGGTAACTGGATTGTTTAATTGGCTTTGCCTCAGGTTTGAGCACTACCCGATGTTGATAGATCCGCGGATCGAGACCTTTCATGTCGCGATAGTCCCAGGCAAAAACATCGGAGAACTCGCGCAGGAGTCGGATTAAATCTTCTTGAAATGCCTCGGGCAATCTGGCCTTAATCTTAACAGGACGTGGGTTATCCTCATCACCCAAATTGTATGTTACTAACTGATCTTCCGGGACATAAAATTATCGAGGTTTCACTAGATCGTCAGCTGACTGAAAAAGTTGATGTAGGGTGGCTCCATCCATAGCAACACTATCATCCGCATCCGCCTCTCCGGTTACTGGAACAACTGTACATGCTCCCGGACTCCACGTGTCTGCTACAGTTGAAGATCTACAGTACCTAAGGAGATCAGATCTTTATTGTTCTTCAGAAACGCCTTTTCCTCATCATCAGATAAGCCATCCAACATGTGGACTGGCTCCACAACATATGGTCTGGCGTGAAGCTCACAGGGCTGGATGGCATCCAGCTTAACAACATATTTATGGTGATGATCTTTGAAAGTCAACTCCTACGCTGACCAATCCTGTACAACTTTGGCTTGTTTCAACCATGGCCGATCGAAAAGGAGATTGTAATCGAGGCTGGATTCTGGTAGTTCTAAGACTACAAAAGTCATTTTGAACGTGGTACCCAGCAAAGTAATCGGGATATTTCGTACGAGTCCCACTAGATGAACTCGAGATCGGTCTACCATTCTTACAAAAAATTGGACGGGCTCGATCTGGGTCCAACCCAGTTTCTTGCAGAGAGCTGCAGTTGCTATATCCACACCTGAACCGCCATCAATTAGCACTTGAGTGATCTTGTGATTTTTATGCCATACCGTGATTAAGGGGACTGAATGATCCACCGTAGAATCAGCTTCCGGTTGTATTGTTGCCCTCGCCGGAGTACAGGAAGATCCAGGAATGAGCTGTTGTTGGAATTGCTGCCAAACTGCTGGCACTAACGCAAGCACCTGTCCCAAGGGGAGTGTAATTGAAGCCTTAGTGAGAATCTCCCATACCTGATCGGTTTGCATCGAACTCTTCACCGAGTCTGATGATGATGCTACTGTTACTAGGTCAGTGTTTTGTTCATTCGGCCGCACCTTTGGCAAGGGAACCTGGGTCACCGGATTTGGATCGGGGAACACCGTTGGCTCTTTAGCGGTCCATTGACTAACCGTTGTATACATACGCTGCTGCTCACGGATACCAGGTTCAAACACCTCAGCTGCTGGTTGCAGCTTCTTACTCGATCTTGTTTGGACTATTTCTGCTTGTGATTCCACTGGTGAGATATAGACCATGTTGGTCATCGGGTTTTGACGTTCCTTCCTCCTTTTGTCATATTCTGCTGCATCCTTGCAAAACCTTTGGATGTGGCCAATCTTGCCGCAAAAATGACATCGAGGTGGTGGCAGAGAAGTACCTTCCGCTGATGTACCTACCTGCCATCGATTTGAATTAAAATTGGTATTTCGCTGACTCCGGTAATTTCTGTATCCTTGTGACTGATTGTTTTGCATCTGTGGTGGCACGTAATGGGTTGCGGGCTGCCCTGGTTCCTAGATAATGGCATTTATAGCTACTCATCCCTGCACCTTGGCATTATACGCACAATTTTCCGTTGAGTGTCCGATGGTGTTGCAGATAGCACAATACATCTGGTTAAGGGCACATGGTGTGCCCTGGATTTTTGCACTTGGTGCAATACATTTGTTTAGCCGGACCATCTATAGCGTTCTTATTGGCTTTGAGCCATTCCAAGTCTTCGGTGAATCCTCCAACTTTATGCTCGAGTTGCAGGGCTATCGCACTAACAACATCTAGTGTCATAGCCCTCACACAGCGGATGATCATAATTTGTCTTAACTGTGGGGTCAGACCATTAATGAACCACTGAGTTATCACATCATCCGGTAGATTAGCATGTGTCGGAGGCAATTGTCTTAAATGAGTTCTAAACAATGTTGCGTATTCTTGAACAGTCTGGTGCAGCTTCTGCCTATTGTTCTGCAAATAATCGAAGATTTTGGCGGGATTCTTCTTCAACCGGAACCTCTGTAAAAATGCCTCTCTCACATCATCATAGTTAGCAAAATGGTTGATATCATACTCTGTTAACCACCTCGCTGCTTCATTGACTAATGTTGCGTGAAATACGATGGCCTTGTACGTCGGATTGGGTGGATGGTTCAGCACTGCATAGCTTATCTCAAAGGTGCGCACATGCGCATCAGGGTCATCACCTGGAAATCCACCGAACTTTGTGTAAGTCACCCCTATTGGAACCGGTCCAAGTGGAATGATTGGAGGCGGCTGTTGCTGTTGCTGCTGTTGTTGTTGTTGTTGCTGTTGTTGACCACTCATGGTGCTATTAGTGGTACCATTACTGGTTCCTGAGTTTTGAGGTGGTATCTCTTGTCCTTCGGAATCTGTATTATCAGACTGCTCACCTTCCAGCTCGAAAATAGCATTCAGTCTCTTACATATCTCCAAATCAAATAGCCTATCCTCAGCTTTGATATCCCAAGTAGGCAAGTTTACCCCAAACAGTGGTGTCCGAAATGAAGATTCACCGGGGACTATCACATTATCACCGGAAAACTGTAAATTCCCACCAACTGGTACCGAACTTTCACCGGAATTTACCGAACCTTCCCCAAAATAGGGTATTCTTTCACCTGCAATGATCTCTCTGGGCAACACAACTTTATCCTCGGAAAGGTTTGAATTCTGACCAGACGGTGTCAGGTCAACTACGCACTGCGTCCCTGTACACTCCGAAGTTACTGTACCCTCTGTAGACTGTACCGAAATTACATCGGAATCTACTGGAATCTCATCATGTGTCACCAGAATGGTACCGGAATCACTGCTAACTGGCTCCGGTCCCTCGACAACTAGGCTTAACCGATCTAAACCTCTGCTGCCTGGGGGTGTCCCTAACAAATTTGGTACCGTCCAGGGATGCTGGTCTCTCCTGTACTTCGGATAAGACTCGCTGGACCGAGTAACCGGCATATATCACCTCTGCACCACTTGCATACTGCTCCACCTTACTGATTATTCACAATCTGTTGTCACCTTCCCACAGACGGCCCCAATGTTAAAAGTGCGTTTTTTCGTCACAGGCACTTTTAAGTTTCTCGGGTTCTTGGGAGTGATAGGGGTCTGATAAATCAGAGGCCCTGTATCTTATTTTCCCAATTAACTTATTCAATAAGCAGTACGTTAATGTTCAATATCATTATCGTCACACAGACTTACTATCCGCAACTTAACATTACTATGTTAATCACAAGTTAATGTAATTAAACAAAGTAAGAGTTAACAGTACTGAGGATTTGATAACACTGCACTACGACAACATCTTCGCAGACCGCCAATCGCCCAGACAGACAGTCTGGCGATCCCCTTTGTCTCTGCGCTACCAGAGAGTCACCGTAATGTCTTTTCATTGATTGATAAAAAGGTACAACACTTCGCTACGACCTTTTGGTACGTGCAGTAATGGAAACTATAAATTACAGAATGCCAATCTGGCGACCTTACATGCGACTCGCGCTCTTATGGAGATCCGCCAGCATGCGTCCTTAGGCATATGTGATAGTCCTGCGTGTCGGTTGGTCCGTCGAGAGCGTGATCACCTACACAGGTACAGGAGCAGGATTGCTGCATGGACTGAGGAGGCAGCCATCATTCCACCCACCTCACCCGACTTACCTCCACCTCGGAGCGATGTTCCACCTGGGGATGTGTCTCATTCTCCGACGATGCCTTAGCCAGACACTCATACTGTGTCTCTTCCCTAGGCTCTAGGCATTCATACCCCCTTGGTTTTCTCTAGCTTCATTTGGTCTGCCCTTGCCTCCTTTTGTTGTTGAGGCTCAATTTGTAGGATGCATTTAGTTATCCTTTTGGTTCCGTTGCCATTCATTGGCTCATCATGTACTTTCTGCTAGGCAGCTCTTTGCCATTCATTGGCACTTCATGTACTTACCATGGACAGAGGTTTCCTTGTATTTTTCTGCAATTATATATGAGATTCTGGTTCTGTGTTCATTGTGTGTTCATTCTGCATTCTCTGGTTGTTTGCTGGTCGTTTTATTAATATGTATGTGTACAGGTTGGTCTCTCTCTGGTTGGGAATTTCTTTATTTGCAACCCTTCCCTATTCTCCCATCTCCCTCTTTGCGCTTTTCCATTTTTTCCGCTTTTTCCACAACCCCCCTTCCCCCCCAAAAACACCGTCCCCGCCCCCTTTCACTTCACCATAACCCGTCCCACTTTCCCCAACCAACCACTGATTCCCCCCCTCTTTTTTCCACTTTTTCCCCAACCCCCTTTCCCCCCAAAAAAAAACACCGCCCCCGCCCCCTTCCCTTCATCCAAACCCGTCCCCCTTTCCCCAACCAACCACTGCTTCCCCCCCTCTGTTGCCAACCTCCAAATTCATTTCCCATTCTGGTACATCTACATTTCCATATTTTTCACTTTCTGCCATTCTCCATTTATCTCTCCAATTCAATCCTTGGTCCCGTCTCCTATATATCTCTCCACTTCACCCATTCTTTCACCCTTCCTTCCTTCTAACATTCTGCCCTACACACATTGCTGAATACTCTCAGAGCTTTTTCTCTGCTGCTCATGGTGGACTTGGTGGCTGCTCTAGTGTCTTTTTGAAGTTTTGCAGATCCATAATCGTGGTGTCCACTATGCTCAGAGTTTTGGCTGTAGCTCTCCGGGACGGAGAGCACATTAGGTGGTGGGCAACTGTTGAGCCCATAAAAGTCATAATGGTCAAAGTCAACTATAGTCAAAGTCAAAAGGTCAAAGTCAAATTGATCAAAGTCAACAAAGTCAAGGTCAAAGTCAATTGGTGCAAAGTCAAAGTGCTAAGGTGCAGGTGTCAAAGTGCACAGGTAGAGCACAATTAATTGTCCACAAAGGGTAAAATTGGAGAAAGTGGGTTGCAGGTTGCAGAGGTATTTTCTCTAATTTCCCTAAGGTTCAAAGTGTTTTTAAAGTGTTTTGGAAGGTTCAGGTGAACCCTCTCTTATGTGCAAAAGTGAAGAGTTAAAAGGAAAATGTGAAGGTATGTGAAGCGGCAGCGTACGCAGAAGTGAAAGTATGGCCCCCCAATTAAAATTTGTGGTTTTAGTCTAAAGTCACTACACGAAAAAACAGGGAGTCGTTGGCTGCCACTTGTGAAGACAATCTTGGGACATCAAAGTGAGCACCAAGATACTCTTGCAGTAAGGAGCGTACGTGAATCGACACACTAAAATCAAGGCAAGGACTATTCTTGGACCATCCTAAGTGTAAGCAAGAGTGAGCATAGTCTAAGTGGAGCAAGAGAGAGAAGTGCAGGAGACACACAGTGTGCGGCGCAGAGAAGTGAAGTGCAAGGTGTGCATGAAGAGTGACCAAGGAAGTGTGCAGAGGAGTGCTAAGCTTGTCCCCCAAGGATCCCAAGGTCTTACTGAAGTGTGCGCGCACCGATAGAAGGTATCCACCCCTCCCCCTTAGTGGAAGCTTGGTGCAAGGTGTGCACAAGAGCAAGCTTGTAGAAGGTGGAGGTTTGGTGCAGAGGAGGCAACAACAAGTCCCTTGGATATTTGGTATTTTGTAATTGAGCACTCTGTGGGATTTTTTCACAGAAGTATTGGTTGTATTGTGCTTCAACCTTGTATTTGTCTTACTGTAATCAATCGACAGAGGCTTCCAGTGTGTATTTTCTCTTCTGGTCTTCCCCTTTTCTCCTACAAACACTCAAATCCCTTCTTGTCTAAGAATTCCCCAACAAGTATGTAGGCACATCGTGGGCACCCAAATTTTTCTATCATGGGGATCAACCTTCATCAACCACTTTGGGACCCAAATGGAAATGGTCCATTTTGGGAGATTCTTGGAATACTCTTTCTTTGTAGTCCATGCCTGAGTAGTTGGTTTACTGCATCATTAGGGTACTATCTCTCGAGTAGAGGGTTGTTTACCCTTTCATATCCAGATTTGCTTCACTCCATGAGGTAATTTATTTTGCACCGATCGTTGAGAGTGCATCTTGGTTACCTGTTTTATCTTCTACTTGGGTTGCCTTGCTTGTTTTTCTGGGTTCTGTGCTAGGCTCACATTCTTCAGTAACCGAATCACACACGATTGGTTCTATAGTGAAGACTGAAATGTCATAGCCATCTTCATCATAGTGTGGTGCCCATGGTTTTTTGTTGATAGCTACATCCATTGTGGCTAAGATTTCCACCCAACCATGAGGTTCAAAATCTTCATCCGAAAATACTACAGGTGCATAGGCTAGGTCTTGAATAGACCTATGAGTTTCTTTCACATCTACTTCTCTAATGTTTTCTGTTTTCTCTTCTTTTTCTACAACTTTGCACATCCATAAGTGAGTGTCTTCATGCATCCATGAGGATCTTAATCCTATGGAATACATCAATTCTGTCTTGTTTGTGGCTCTATGGATGAGATTCCACTGTATAGGGGGCACATCTCTATGAGAGTAGTCCTTAACATTGACTTTGGTTATAACTCTTAACTATTGCAAATACAAGGAATTGGTTCCCCAATCTTGTACTACTTGCTTATCATGACCATGGGTGCTCTCATGCAGGTGGACTTTGTCTCCCATGGACCTGTGAAATGCGATAGTTCTTGTAAGGAATTAGACTCAAAGTCTAATCATTCACTAGATTGGTTACCTTCTTGCTCTCTATAAATGGAAGGAATATCTTGTGGGAATTGATCATGTAAGTCATCCACAAGTTCAATGGGAGGAGGATTTTCACTTTCTTTTGCCCGTTTCTCTTCTTGAATTTCTCTTAGAAATTCTTGTGAGTATTGATTTACAGAAGCAGAGGTTCCTGACTGGATGGAGTTGGGAACATAAGCATCCTTGGGAGGAAGGCTTATCCTTTTGCTTTTGATGTTACTCACTTGTGATGTAGCTTGTTTTCTTGACTCAGCTTTCATCCTTTCCAACCTTTATAATAATCCACCACAGTGTAATTGAGTTTTGGACGAACTAGAGCAATTGAAGAGGACTAGCTTCAAACATGGTTTGAGACAATTCTACCATCTTAGGGCAAAGATTTGTTCTTTCTATTTCTAGTTGAGCCTTGGGGTAACATCTTTTGTGATCTGTCACATTTGGCCCTTCTTGGAGTCTGGTTTGATATGCTTTAAGCATCATGTCTAGGTCTTTGGGAGTGGGATATGCTAAGACTGATCCTACTCTAGGTGGTGGTTGGGTTATATGAGGTGGATTAGAAGGTGATGGGGATGGTGCTGGTGCTGGTGATGTGTGAGAGTGCGTTTGAGATGTGAGTTCAACTATGTTGGCCTTTGTTTCTCTTACGCTTTGCTCAAGCTCACTCATGTTCTTTGACCATTGTCTTTTCATTCGTTCACGGCTATCTTTCCAAGCTCTTATTCTTTTCTTAGTTATACTCTCATTCTCACTAACCTATGAACTCTTTGCCTGGCCTTAGCCTTGGTTCAAGTGCAATGTTTGAGCTCTAGTGACTACTTGCACTGGGGTAGTGGAAGTCACACTTCCTATAGAATCTACTACTAACCCAATAATGTTAATGGGAGTGATCTTCAGACCATCGTTTGGATTGTTTGGACAATCTCATAAGAGGTGCTTCTTCCCACATTCTTGATAGAAACCTTGAATTGCTACCAATTGGGTGCTTCTTCCCACATTCTTGATAGAAACCTTGAATTGCCACCAATTGAGGTGCTTCTTCCCACATTCTTGATAGAAACCTTGAATTGCCACCAATTGGGGCTCTATAGGTGCAGGTATAGGGAAATCACGAATGAAGTGATCTCCCTGCATCTATAGAATGGTCCTCTAGGTGCTAGGGGTCTTATCTGTCTACATTGGGACCTAGAATTAGGATTTCATACATTACATTAGCATATTCTAGCTCCCAACTAGATTCGCCAAGGTCCTCATAAGAGTAAGTCTCATTATGCTCTAGTGACTGCATATAGTAGGCTATTGGATTATCCATTTGAGCCAAGTCAAAACTGTGATTATTTGAGTCACTTTATGAGGTCAATGGTGATGCTATCACTAAGGCTCTATTCAATTTTTCTTCAGTCACTGCATACTTTACTGGGATTACATTGGCTAGAGGTGGAGGTTGTTGAACTAACACTGGCTGAGGCCTTTGTTGAGCTTGATAGGGTGGCTGGTAGGGTTGTTGGGGTCTAACATACTATTGTAGTGGGTACTAGTTCTGGTATCTCCCATGTTATGGATATGGCTATGGATAATTTTTCCTAACCACTTGCTTGTTATATGGACAATCCTGTGCGATATGGTTAGTGTATCTCCTCTCTATGGTACAATATTGGCTGTTAGGGTTCACTTGGGGTTGAGCCATGATTGGGCACACATTAACCATGTGGTCTCCTCCATAGGTATAGCATCGTTTCATGGGGGAAAATTTAGGTGTCTTCTTGCTAAAACTCCTAACTTCTGAGCTATCTTTTCTACAAATTCATCAATAGAAGTAGGGGGTTTGGATATGAGGCTAGTGGAACTATCTTAATCTTTGTGAATCTTAGAGACATTACAACGAACACTCTCTCTGATGTGTTGTCTAAGTAGACCACTTTACCTGAGGTATCAAGATCTTTAAATTCATATATCATCATGCTTCCTACTTCACTAGGTTGATCGGTCTTAAACCTATAAAAGGCTTCATTTATCTCCTTATTCCAGAACAACTGTCACTCTAGCACAATGGTGAGTACCAACGTGAGGAGATACACCTCATAAATGTCAATCCGTGGAGACGTGAGGACCGGTATGAAGACCGCGAGCAAGTGATGGCACAAGTGCGTGAGTGAAAGCACACAAGCATGCACACACATACACGCACACAAGGTAAGAGCAAAGAGTGGAACAATGGAAAGCTTCGATTGCCAAAGAACTCTCTTACAAAACTGAAATCTACAACAAGCTAACCTCAAAAATGAGCTCTCCAGCCCTTTTTATAGTTTTTGAGTGGTTTTTGGCCCTGTCCAGACCTAGTGTCCGGCCTAGTTAAAAAATAGGTTCCAGGGCTTATTTGGGGGCTCAAACAGAGTCTAAAAATTATGAAAATTGGTAGGATGGTAGTTCTAGTACTCCTCAAGCTCGAGGACTCCTCGGCTTGAACAAAATGGAGTTATAAAAATGAGAAATGGTATTTACAATAGTTTTTAGTGATGAAAATCACTATTTTTGTAGGGATTTCTTCTGAAAATTTGACAGGTGCTTCTTGGAGCTCCCTACTTGCTCCTTCTTCTTGTGTGTCCACTTCCTTGATGCGCTTCCATGCTTTGTCCTTGACCTTGAGCTTCAACACTCCCCCCCCTCTTGAGTCTGTCGTCCCTGACAGACCCTGGTTGTAGTGGTCGTTCCATGTAGTACCTTGGGAGGTAGCGTCCTTTGCGTCCAACAGGGGCTGTCCCTCTTCCCAATGTATCCTGGTCGTTTGTCTGGTGCTTCACTTGTCCACTGTTATCTCTTGCAGTTTGTAGTCCCTTTGTACGTACTTCTGCCTTGTATGCCATCTGGATGGTGCATTTGTGAGTTTCCCAAAACTGCTAACTGCTCAAAGGAGGTGGTCAATGTTGATTGTGAGCAACTCTCGGTGGTGGATGGCGTCCTTGCTCTTGTTGTAGTCATCTTGATGTCGTCTGATTCTTCCCAAGATGGCTTTTCATAGTTTTCATGCCAAGTACTTGTAACCCATAACGAATGGTGGGTAAGTGCGTTAGTGCATGGGTTGAACGAAATATGTGCCTTGTGCATGGCCTTGTAATGTGGCCCTACATATGCGTACTTGGAAAGTGCATGGCAAGAAGTATGGTGCAAGAGATTGGGTCTTGAGCTAAGTGCTCAAGGGTATGCTGGCGAAGAGGTTTCCTAATCTATCATGGTTAGAGTGTTGTTGAAGCATGCACGTCTTACCATGGTGAAGGGTTCGTTGATCTTCATCTCTTCGTATTGTGGTTCCCTCATGGTATTTGACCGTCGGCTTGTCCTTTTTGTTGAGGGATGTCCTTGCTGGAAGTTCGCTGATGAGCATTTCAAGCACATAGTCCCTTTTTTTTTTTTTTTTTTTTTTTTTTTTTTTTTTGGAACACGATGGCATTAACAAGAAGAAAGAGGTTAGTATCCATAACATATTTTGCATGTGAAAATTGTGTCTCATGTGCCTGGGATTTCTCAATTGTGTCTATGCACGGCCATGTAAGGTGGCCCTATATTGATGCATACTTTGGAGATGCATGACCTGAATGGTGCAAAAGACAAGGTTATGCCAAAGGCACATGGTTGCTGCACGTCGAGGCTTTTGATGTTACTCGCCTAGTTGATGCATTCTTAGTTTGGAGGTGTCGATTGGATCTCGAAATGATGAGATCCTCCTAATGGGAACCCATTTCCGAATAGTATTTGGCCCTGTAGAGATCACCCCAGGCCAGTTCTTTTTTGGATGCTGTCCCAACTTAGGTATCCAGTGTGGTTGCCCCCTTGGTTCTGTGGATGTTGCTTGTGCTTTTGGCTTCCAAACCCATGTCCTTGATGATTGCCTGCTTACTTTTGCAGAAGGGTTGAGTTTATCTTCATTTGTTCTTTGTGTTTTGTTCTTACCCTTTGCTTTCCTTGGCTTCTTTGTTGAGACCTTTTGCATGGTGGGGAGTATAGGCCTTTGCACGTGTAAGAGCTTCGTGGGTACCCACATCTGTAATCGCCCTTGTTGAGCTGTAGCTAATTTTTTAGGCACCCAAATTTGTACCTGATGGTGGTCGACCTTCCTTGATAGCTTCGGTACCCAAATTTGCTGGATTCTTCGTGCTTGAGCCTGTCGTAGGTGGTTGGTCCTTCTGTTTTCATGGTTGATCTGGTTGGGTGGGAATCGTTGAGGCAACATCGATGGTTGTACTCCTTTCTTTACCCAGATCTGCTTCATGCCCATAACTTCTTCCTTCTTGAAAGCTCTTTGTCTATTTGATAGAGTGGCTATCTTGCACTGTTTGGTTTGCTTCTGAGGTTGGACTAACGTGGATGCTTTACTCTTTGAAAAAGAAGAAGAAGGTTCATCTTGCCTTTGCGACTGCCCTTCCGTGATTGAGTCCGTCTGGATCATAGAGCTTTTGACATCTACAACATCTTGTTCGAGAAGATTAGCCTTAGAGAAACAAAGAGAGTGTGTGGTGTCAGTGTCAGTGGGCATGCGATTCTCCAATTCTAATGTAATGCATTGATTATATACCCAAACTTGAAGAAGTTGACTTCTTAGGTTCAAGTTGACAGCATGGTCATAAATCCAATCTTGACCCAAGACAAGTGGTTCTGTGAGGTCCTCATCCTGACACACTAGCATTTTGACTTTTATTGGAACATCTTGAAGGTAGATGGGAAGTTCCACCTCGCCCAAACAAGGGGTTTCCACGCCTCCTAAACCTATGAGATAGGCTTCTATGGGCTCGATGTTCAATTGCAGGTCTTGGCAGTATGAAAGTCTAACTGCACTAGTTGCTGCTCCTGAGTCAACCAATGCTCTCACAGTCCTTACACTCTTTCCTTGTCCTACTTCTATGGTCACAAAGGGACGTCGATCAATTATTTGAGAAGTAGTTATGCCCGATTTTTGGCACATGTCCATGTGATATTTTGGAGCTTTTGTGTTGACATCTAGGCCTAGCCGCCGTAGCTTATTTCTTCTGATGCGCTCTCTAGCCTCTGCTTGTGCTTCTTCTCTAACCCTTAACTCCTCTTCTTTTCTCTTTTTAGCAGTGTTGAGTCTCATGAGCATTTCCTCTGTAAGAGGTTCTTGATATAACTTGACTCGGCACCCACTAATATAGTTTGGTAGGATATCACCTTCTAAAGTGGCCAATTGAACTGCACCGCTAGTGGAGAGTCTATTAATGATCATGGGTCCATATCCTCGTTTCTCCAATTTACGGGCATGTTGCTTTAGCGTATAAACCAGCACTAGATCTCCTTCTTTCAATCCTTTGTCCTTTACATGGGCATCAAAGTATGCCTTTTGCCTTTTCTTTGCAGCATAAATGCCTGCTGCTGCCCGTAGCCTCGTCTCACCTAAGCGTTCTAGATCAAAGATCCTGGAAGACAACTCATGTCCATTCCACTCATGCTCTTGTGCTACTTTCAAGGCTGGGATTAGGAAGTCCAATGGTAGCACGGCATTCTGTCCATAGACCATCTGAAATGGGGTAGCATTGAGTACCGTTTTGTAGGCAACTCGGTATGCCCAAACAGCATGATGAAGCTGTTTGTCCCAATCAGAGCGTTTATTATTCACCAGTTTTGTCAAGACATTGCATAGGATCTTATTCGTGCTCTCGGCCTGTCCGTTGGCTTGTGGGTGATAAGGGGCGGACTTCTTGTGTATCACCATGAATTCTTGAAGGAGATTTTCAATGACCTCATTCAAGAAGTGCGTACCTCTATCACTAACCAACTCTATTGGTAACCCATATCTAGTGAACACATTTTCGAATAAGAACTTAGCCGTCGTTTGAGCATCATTCTTTGTCGTGGCTTTTACTTCCACCCACTTTGTAAGGTAATCTGTGGCTACAATAATATATTCTGCATGGGAGTTTCTAGCTGGTGGGTTAATGGGACCAACAAAGTCTATACCCCACTTCGAGAATGCGCGCCCTCCCATCATTGGCCTTAAAGGCATCTCGTCTTTTCTTATCGGATATTGGGCACGTTGGCATGTGTCACATTTCTTCACATAAGTATGTGCATCCATATGAAGAGTGGGCCACCAAAGTCCTGAGAATAAAATGGTCTTAATTACTCTGTCAGGCCCAAAGTGTCCACCTGCAGCACCACTGTGTGCAGTTTCTAAGACTTTCAAATAGTCTGATTCATGAATGCACAGTCTTAGGTAACCATCCTTGCCTCTTCGATATAAGTTGTCTCCTACCAAGGCATAGTCTTGAGCCTCATGCTCCATGCTCCGTTTTCTTGCAAGACTAGCCTGATGGGGTAATGTTCCCGATCTCATGAACTCAACCAATGGAGCACTCCAATCTGGGATTAGTGACACTTGATAAAGAGTGGCATGCTCCACTGGGGGTCTCTTCTGGCACACTGGACAATTCTGGATCCACTCCTGTATTTCTTTGTCCATGCTAGGCCAATACACTCCTAAACGTTTTAGATTCTGCAATGTTCGTTGTTTAGAGTAGTGATTTCCTAGCAGTCCCTCATGGGCTTGTTGCATCCAACTAGTATGTTCGTCGTCCTCAACACAACAGGCTAATACGCCCTCGGTATCTTGTTTGTACATACTTCCAGCCAATATTTGATACTTTTGTGATTTTACAATTTCTTCTTTGCTTGTTTTCACATTTTTATTTGCAGGCCCAAAGGTTAGGACTGGTACCAACTTATTTGCCCATTTAGGAACAACTTCTAAATTGAACAGATAAGCATCGGGCAATTCATCAGACACTCCTTGCGGTGGCTCTCCTGAAGTGATGCGAGAAAGATGGTCTGCCCTAAGATGGGTTCTACCTTTCCTAACAACAACTTCAAAGTCGTATTCCATTAGTAAGAGGAACCATCTTACTAAGCGACCTGTATTGCAAGGTTTATTGACCAAGTATAGTAAAGCTTGATGATCAGTGAAAAACTTGAACTTATTGGCCAATAGATAGTGTCTAAACTTTTTCACAGCGTATACCATGCCTAAGCCTTCTCTCTCCGTTGTGGTATAATTTCGTTCAGCTGCATTTAATTGCCTACTAGCATATGCTATCGGCAAATCTAGGTTTCCCTCACCTGTGGGTTGTGCTAGCACACATCCTATTGCATGATTGGAGGCATCTACATGGACATGAAAGGGTTTGCTCCAATCCGGAGTAGTCAATATTGGTGCCGTGCACAAACGTCTTTTCAGCTCGTTGAAGGAATTCTCGCATTCTTCGTTCCACTCAAAATTTGTTAACAACCCATAAAGAGGTTTAGCTATGATGGCATACATGTGTATAAACCTACGGTAATATCCACAATGGCCCATAAAGGCTTGTACCTCTTTAACATTCCTCGGTCTTGGCAACTCTGCTATCGCTCTTACCTTGTCTTCATCTGTTGAAATCCCATTCTTAGAAACAATGTGACCTAAGATCTTACCTTGTCGTACCATGAACACACACTTCTCTGGGTTCAGACACACCCGATAATCTCTACACTTGTTGAAGATTTGTCTGAGCTCAGGAATGTGGTAACTTCTTTGTTGGGAATGCGCACATAAATCATCCACATATACTTCTAAGCTCTTCCGCAAGAACTCTTTGAAGACATGACACATGAGCCTTTGGAATGTTGCAGGTGCATTGGTGAGCCCAAATGGCATCACACGAAATGCAAAGATTCCCCATTCTGTGGCAAAGGCCGTTTTGTGTTGATCTTCGGGGGCAATGGCTACTTGGTTGTAACCTGAAAATCCATCAAGGAAGCTATAAACTTCCTTGCCTGCAACACGCTCCAATAGATGTTCGGTGATTGGAAGTGGATAACTATCTTTGATTGTAGCGGCATTAACTTTTTTAAGGTTAATGCACACTCGCAATTTCCCATTCTTCTTGGGCACCACTACAATGGGGGACACCCATTCAGTGTGCTCAATCTCATAGATGAATCCAGCTTCAATCAGCCTATCAATTTCCTCCTTTATTTTGGCTGCATAATTGTCATTATATGTGTAGGGCTTTTGTTTGGTGGGCTTGGCATCAGCGGTCATCGGAATCGTATGAGAGCAAATCTTTGGATCTACTCCTTTCAAGTCTCTATAGTGCCATGCGAACACATCCCTATATTCCCTTAATAGAGCTACAAGCTCTGCTTCTTCTTTTGCACTTAGGTCATCTCCTATGTACGTACATCGTTCTTCGTTCCCTTCAATGGTCACTACAATTTTTTTGGTCTTTTCTTTATTGTCATATGCTTCTCCTATAATGGCCTCTCTCTTAGGCATTCGTACCAAAATTTTTCGGTCTTCCACTTCATATTTCTTGAAATTTTCTGGTACTTCAAACAATGATTCTTCCTCTTCTTGTTTCACCGCTTTTCTTTTCTTTTTCTTTTGACCTCCTTCACTTCCTTCCTTTGAATGTATTGTTTTAATACTCGTGAGGGGTTCTGCTTCTTTTTGGGTTAACACTCCTATGTCTTCTAAATAGTGTTCCTCTGAGTCAAAGTAAGTATCCATCACAATGGATTCTAGATCATCGTCATTCTCTTCTTCTTCTATGAACTCACTAGGATCACACTCTTCCAACAAGGGCTGACACATGAACACTGAGATATCATAACCCTCCTCATCACAATGAGGTGTCCATTGTTCTTCATTGACTGCAATGTCCATGGTAGCTAAGATTTCTGCCCAACCATGAGGCTCAAATTCCTCATCTGGAAATATCATCGGTGTATAGGCTGGGTCTTTTATTGGTCTATCTCCTGGGGGAGTTCCTTCTTCTCTCGCTTTTAGGCGCTTTTCCTCTTCCTCTGCGACCTTGCACATCCACAAGTGAGTATCTTCATGCAGCCATGATGGATCAGGTGAACTCCCCGAATGCACAGAGATAGAATCTTCTTTCGCTTTGTGGATAGGATTCCACTGTAGGGGTGGTACATCTCTGAAGGTGTAATCCTTCAGATTGACCTTGGTGGTGACCCCTAAGTGTTGTAAGTACAAGGAGTTGGTCCCCCAATCCTGTACTATTTGCAACTGTCGTAGGAAGGGTCTTCCTAGGATCATCTCGTAGACATTATTTTTCTCAAAGTCACATATAGCAAATGTATGTTCAAACTCTACACCACAAGTGGTTAGAGTTATCCCTTCAAGCAATCCTAGAGGTCTTTCAAAATGACCATCTGCCATTTGAAGCTTCATTCTTGTTGGTCTTAATGTGGGTTTGCCCCATCGCTTCCACAAGGAGGTGGTCGCAATAGCAACACCAGCACCCGAATCTACAATTGCTTTGGTTGTGTAACCTTGATAGGCGATCGGAAGATAAGTGTTACCTTCTTCACCTTCGCTCATGTCTCCTATCTTGTCGAGAGGTATCTCTGGAACTTTTTGCTTAGAGCCTACTTTTGGCATATTGGATTCAAGTTCTGGAACCTGATCCTTCACATGATTCCAGAGCTCAGGTTTTGCTTTGAGCAGCTCTTCTACAGTGAGATGACATTGAACCTTAGTGTTCTTAACCACATCAGTGTTTCTTGGAATCACTGAGTCTTCATTTCTCACCAATATTGTGGGAGCTCTGATCTGGATAGATTCAGATTCCCATGGGCCTGTGAAATGAGGCAACTCTTGTAAAGAATTAGATTCAAAATCTAATCTTTCGTCTTCTTGTTGCTCTGCTTGGTCTCCATAGATAGACGGGATGTCTTGGGGAAATTGATCATGAAGATCATCAATCTCAGGAATAGGAGGGAAGTTACCCTTCTCCTTGGCCCATTTCTCTTCTTGTATTTCCCGCAAGAACTCTTGAGAGTACTGTTGAATTGAAGGAGGTATTCCAGCATCCGTGGACTTAGGAACATAAGCTCCCATTGGTGGTGAGCTTCCTCTTTCCATAACTGGTTGAGCCTGTGGAGGTAAAGAAACTTGTGGTCTGTTTACCAACTGCTCTATTTTTTCTAGTAAACCTTGGAAGTGCAAATCTGATTTGACAGAGTTTGTCTGATTGAACTTTTGACTAGTCTCAAGTATAGCTTGATCTTGTTCTACCATTTTCATACACATTTTCATCCGTTCAATCTCTAAATCTGCTCTAGGGTAACTCTTGTCTAGGTTTGCAACTGCTGGCCCTTCTTGAAGACGAGCCTGGTAGGCCTTGAACATCATGTCCAAGCCTTTGGGGGGTTGGATCTGCAAGAACAGACCCTGATTGCGGTCTATTTACAATGGGTGGTGGGGTGGAATGAGGTGGAGTGGATGGAGCTTCGGTCTGTGAGGGGCTTTGAGATGCCATGTCTTCTATTTTTGTTTTGGTATCCCTTAGGCTTTGTTCTAGCTCGGATAGCTTTTTGTTCCACTTGCGATTAGCCTTCTCTCTGGTGTCCTTCCATGTTCTTGGTTTCCTCTTACTAGGCTCTCCTGACTCACTTGACTCCGATTGCTCGGAAGGTTTTGCTTGTTGTGCAGCCTGTGCCCTAGTAACTGCCTGTACAGGAACCACATTACTGCTACTTGAACTTGAGTCTGCCACTAAGCCTACCACGTTGATGGGTGTGACCTTGGGTGCACTAGAGGGATTCCTGGGACACTCTCTAGGAAGATGTTCCTTGCCGCACTCAGGACAAAAGCCTTGTATTGTGATGTTTTGTCCTAGTCCTAGAGCTGGTTGGTGGGGGCATTCACGAATGAAATGGTCGCCCTGACATCTAAAGCATGGTCCTCTAAGGGCTTGTGGTCTTACTTGTCTCAATTGGGGCCTAGGATTTGGATTCGTATACATAACATTGGAGTATTCTGGCTCCCAATTTTGTTCCATAGGTGGTGTCTCATATTGACATTGAGGAGTCTCGCTTTGCTCAGGTGACTCTATATAATAAGCATGTGGACTATCTTCATGGAAGTAGTCTGAACCATGAGCGCGAGAATCATTTCTTGAGACCAATGGGGTTAGTGGCACCAATGCTCTATTAGGGTTCTCCTCCGCCATCGTATATTTAACTGGGATCACATTGACAGGAGCTGGCGGTTGGTTTCCTAGGACTGGTTGTGGCCTATATGGTGCCTGATATTGTTGTTGGTATTGAGGTTGATTTTGTTGTGGCCTATAATATGGCTGTTGGTACTGATTCTGATACCTACCCTGCTGGTAAGGTTGCTGATAATTTTGTCTAACAGCCTGCCTGTTATAGGGACAATCTTGAGCCGTATGATTTGTGTATTTTCTCTCAATGGTGCAATACAGAGCATTAGGGTTTCCTTGGGGTAGAGTCGTCAATGGGCAAACATTAGCCATGTGATCTCCTCCACATGTATAACATCGCTTCACTGAAGTGACCCTTGGCATTTGTCTATTTTGAACTCCTAGCTTTTTGGCCACCTGCTCAGCTATCTCATCTATCTCAGTGGAGGTTTTAGAGGTATGACTTGTAGAACTATCAGAGTCCTTATAGAGTTTGGATAGTCCTAACTCCTCACCCAAGTTGTCTTCTATGTCAATGCATATCCGTATACACTCTTCTATGGATCTAGGCTCCTTCAAGTATACATATGACCTTAATTTTGTGCTCAATAGGCCATCTAAAAACAGTGCCACCTGTTTGGCTGATGTGGGTAATTCTGGTACAGGGCATCTTTCCAAGTACTGTCTAAACCTTCTTCCGGCAAGTCGCACTGTTTCTTGGGGTGTCTGCTTGAAGCTGTGGATCAAGGATGATGTGTTATGTCTGATACCACTTTTGGAAAATTCCACAATGAATTCTTCTAGCAGCTGACCTATCTCTCTATAGTTGCGACTGTTTAGAGGTTGAAACCAAGCTAAGGCAGTACCCTTAAGAGTCAAACCAAATGCCTCGAACTGGGTGAATAAGTCTTCAACCTATTCAGCTCTTAGCACTTGTTTGAACTCCGCCACATGATCATAAGGATCTCCAAATCCATCAAAGTAGTTCTTCATTGTCTTAACCACTTGAGAGGGTCTAAGGGTTCTTGAGTGCTCTCGTGGTCTAGGCAATGGGAAATCATGATCATCTCTTTGATGCCTATAAACTCTGTGTCTCTCCCTTTCAGGTCTTTCCGTTCCATATCCTGATCTGTCTCTGCCTACAGTGTCTGCAAAGCTTACCTCCGGTCTCTCTCTAGTTCTTTCCCTCTGGGTTTCATGAGCCTTGGATGATCCGACTCGTTGGAGGCCCTGGGAAACATTAGATCTTGGTGGAGGGAAAATTGATTCACCTTGCCAAGTGTAAGCATGTCTGTCATGATCTGATACCAAGAATAATTTCTGAGATGTGTGATCTAGATAGACAACTTTCCCTGGTGTCTCTGGATCCTTGAATTCATAGATGGTGACAACTAGGCTGGGTTGATCTGGCCTAAATCTCCAAAAGGCTTCCTCCATTTCTCTATTCATGAATAGTTCTATGCTTTTGTTATCTTGAGGAATCCATTCTGGAGTGATCACTCTAGTCAAGACTGACTTACCTCTAGGGGTCTTGGGTTCTCCTCCTAGGTCCCCTTTCTCTAGGTCTCCTATCTCATTCTCAGGAATGATATTTCCAAACTCATCTGTCCTATCTGGTAAGTTGGTAACCACATACATTGTTCCTTCCTTATCAATGTAAGCACCCTCTTCAAACTTGACCACTGGGTGTTCAAGTCCAAAGGGTTGGTCAGGATTTTTGAGTTGAACCACTGATCGTCTTAGACCATCCTCATAGATGCGAGCACCTACTTGGTTGGTCCTGATATACTCCAATTGGGTCTTATAGGGACCTTCTGGTGTCTGTAAATAGGAAGTGCCTGAGCTACGTGTGGGTCTTTCCATGCTAAAAGACATTTCCGAGTCACTGGTTTCTAAACTTCGTGTGTAAGGATAACCACTAAGTTGTTGAGCCCAAGACTTGGTTGTATGGTTGACACTAGCCTCAGATGATCTAATGCTTTGTCTATCCTTGCCTAAGTGTCTTCCAGATCTCAGGTTCATAAGCCTTGGCTTCTAGTCCCAAAGTTCTCTTCTATTGCTCAAAATCCTTTGGAACACCTTGGTTTTCTAATTTCCTGAGGGTCAACTTCAAAATACCCTATCTAATAATCCTGGTATTAATTCAACCATAACCAGTCGATGTTTTGGTTGTACTCCCCACGAGCTTTCCAACAAAACCAAAATCACAGCAAACGGATTTCGTATGAGAAAGTTATGCCAGTTCAGGGTCTTGGGGGTTAAAACAGGGAAACAGGGTCTCTCTGGGGACTCAGAACAGGCGATACGATACCAGATTTTCGGCGATACGATACCTTTATCTTACACGATACCCCTTCAGACGATACCACCTAGACGATACGATACCACTTGGTCAACGATACGATACTGTTACCGTCACGATACGATACCACTGAGGCAACTGTGATCGCGATACCAACACTTGGCGATACGATACCAGTGATTAGGGCGATACGATACCACTCCAACCGCGATACGATACTGCTTTTGCCACGCGATACGATACCACAAAGTGCACGATACGATACCAGAATGGTATCGCGATACGATACGTGGCCGGCGATACGATACTGCACGATCGACGATACGATACCAAGACTGGCACGATACGATACCAGGTGGACCACGATACGATACCACCGGGGCGATCGCGATCGCGATACCAACACTTGACGATACGATACCAGGATGGTATCGCGATACCTCAAGTGGGCATGCACGATACGATACCTCAACAAGTATCGCGATACACGGGAGTTCTGGTATCGCGATACCACAACTCAACCGGACACGATACTTGGAGATTTTGACACCCAAATTCAAAAAATTTTTGCAGATTTGTGTACCTTATGTCCTCCTTGTCACTTCTATCAGCCTATAGATGCAAGTCACTCTCCAAAGTCACGATACAATGCTCGCGATACCAGGCGCTGTTCCTCTCACGCTGCGATACCACCGCTCAGATTTTGGTGTTTTTGAGAGTTTTTCAGTGTTTTTCTTCAGCGTTTTTGGTTCTCAGCTCCTCCTAAGCTTGTTCCTCACAGCCACGAGTAAAAAACAAGTGAATGTAGTGACGAAAATGGAAAAAATCAGAGAATACAAAGAGGGAAGAAGATGATGATGAAGGTGAAGATGAAGAAGAAAAAAACTCAGAAACTGAACTGAAAATGGTGATTTTTTACCTTCCAACGTCGCTACTCTACATCTTACCATCACAACGCTCGTCCTCGAAGCTCTCTCCCCGGCAACGGCGCCAAATTTGGTGTCACTCTAGCACAATGGTGAGTACCAACGTGAGGAGATACACCTCATAAATGTCAATCCGTGGAGACGTGAGGACTGGTATGAAGACCGCGAGCAAGTGATGGCACAAGTGCGTGAGTGAAAGCACACAAGCATGCACACACATACACGCACACAAGGTAAGAGCAAAGAGTGGAACAATGGAAAGCTTCGATTGCCAAAGAACTCTCTTACAAAACTGAAATCTACAACAAGCTAACCTCAAAAATGAGCTCTCCAGCCCTTTTTATAGTTTTTGAGTGGTTTTTGGCCCTGTCCAGACCTAGTGTCCGGCCTAGTTAAAAAATAGGTTCCAGGGCTTATTTGGGGGCTCAAACGGAGTCTAAAAATTATGAAAATTGGTAGGATGGTAGTTCTAGTACTCCTCAAGCTCGAGGACTCCTCGGCTTGAACAAAATGGAGTTATAAAAATGAGAAATGGTATTTACAATAGTTTTTAGTGATGAAAATCACTATTTTTGTAGGGATTTCTTCTGAAAATTTGACAGGTGCTTCTTGGAGCTCCCTACTTGCTCCTTCTTCTTGTGTGTCCACTTCCTTGATGCGCTTCCATGCTTTGTCCTTGACCTTGAGCTTCAACAACAACTCTACACCTTTGTTGTCTTGGGGAATCCATTCTGGTGTGAGTATCCTATTTAGGACCGATTTTCCTCTAGGGGACTTGGTTCTCTTCCCAAATTCCCTTGCTCTATGTAGCCAATTTCAATCTCTAGGATTACATAGCCAAATTCATCTATTCTATCTGGCTGGTTCGTGATTACATACATGGTGCCTTCTTTATCAATGTATGAACCATTTTCAAATTTGACTACCGAGTGTTCTAGTCCAATAGGTTGATCCAAGTTTTTAAGTTGGACAATGGATCTTCTTAGACCGTCCTCGTAGATGCGAGCACCTAATCAGTTGGTCTTGATATATTCCAATTGAGTGTTGTAAGGTTGTTCTGGTTTTTCTAGGTACGCCACTCTTGAGCTACCTAGTGGTTTCTCCATGCTATATGACATCTCAAAGTCGCTCGTTTCTAAACTTAGAGCATATGGGTAATCACTCAATTGTTGGGCCCATGACCTAGCTATATGATTGACACTAGCTTTAGAAGATCTGAGGCTTTTTCTATTGCATCCTAGGTGTCTTCTTGACCTAAGGTTCATCTGCCTTGACTGTTATCCCAATTTCCCAAGTACAACCTCATTGAAAAGTTCTTTTGTATTAGTCCCTTGTTATTTTATTTCCCTTATGCTGTCATTTCTTGTGTAATAAGTTTTCTTCGTGAGGAATACTTGAATTTAATGCACTTGAAGTTTGATCGCTTGATTTATGTCCTTTTACTTTAGAGTTTATCACAAAATTGCTTATTTATGCTTGCACTTGAGAAATTAGGGTTCTTATACTTGTATCATGCCTAACATAGCCCAAATTACTCAATACCAGTGACCGTACTTATCTTAGGCTAGGAATTGATTGAGGGGGTTGAGAATGCTCAAACCTCAAGTCGCTTCTCCTTTTGATAACCCTTGACTGAAAGAACTTGGAGAATCTTGTCGAAGGTAGAAAAGTGTGTTTCGAAGCGACGAAGTTTGGTCAAGCCAACCGGCACAAAACCAGCCCTTGAGCTTATGGAGACTCAAATAGACCTTATAGACATGCTATAAGTGCAAAGAAACACACTATGTACTTTAGAGCATCAAGGAGAATGAGTCGATACAAAACAGATAGGTTCGCGGGTCGACTAGCTCAAAAAACTTACTATCTATGGAAGAGACAATGAACTTCAAATGCCCATAACAACCAGCATGATTACAATTAGAAAAAATCCTTTTATGGGAGTGATACAAATAGGTTTGAGTGTATGGAATGCACAAAAGTATAAGGAATAAGCAAAATATGCTATAGGAATGAATGCGACATTCACCGGTGGTACTTCCTATTTTTCAGGAATATGTAGAGATTGACCCCGAGACAGAAAAACTCAGATTCCTACCAATCTACTGAACCAAATGCTTTGAAAATTTATAGGCATAAACTAGACACTAATACCTTTCCAATGAGTCATCTTGAACTCAATCTGGGCATAAAGTAAACACTAATATCTTTCCAATGAGAGAGCAGCAGCCTCTACAAGATTACTGTTGGCGAAGAAGATGATGCAGAGAATTGAAGAAGCAAGACAATGATGGTCACAAGTGTATGTATATTGCTTCCATGTATTGTACAAGTATTTCCAAGTCTTTATATAGACTCTAGGAGTGTTCCACGACTTTTACAAGTTGAATTTGAATTCAAATGAAGGTGGGAATGGTTGTTGGAGGGAATCAATTCACTTTCCTACAATTTAGGAAAAGTGAAGATCTAGTTTGATCTACTTTTAGGTGATTTGATTTGCTTGATTGAATGCAACTTCAACCACCACAAATTCGTGGGATTTGGGCTCTATCTTTCTACCTTTACATGTGTAAAGCTCAAGGCTTTTACAACGGTAAATGAACCATCAAAAATCTCTCAAAAAAATACAATAAATGAGCATATGAAAAAGAACTCTCCAATGGATATTCTTTCGATGCGATAGCCTTTGATGTAGATCAAATCCACCTCAAGCATAGTGTAAGCTTGATGTTCCAACAACTCCCCCTCAAGCTAAAGTATGCTTGAGTCTTCATTCTATGATAGGTTGAATACCTGCCATAGCTTTGAATCTACAAAGCTTTATTCCATCAAGTGCCTTCGTCATCATATCTGCTACTTGCTTTTCAGTAGGAACAAAAGAAATGTCAATCTCCTTTGCCATGAGCTTCTCCCTGATGAAGTGGTAATGGACTTCTATGTGCTTGGTTCTCGCATCGAAAATAGGATTTGCCGCTAGATGCATGGAACTTACATTATCTCTGAATATGTGAGGTTTGGAACTCACAAGTCCCAAATCTGTATATAATGCTTTTAACCATATTGCCTCTTGAGTTGCTATGGTCAAGCCTCTATACTCTGCTTCAGTTTAAGATAAAGCAACTGTTGGTTGCTTCTTGGAACTCCATGACACTAGCTTCGAACCTGCAAATGTTAAGTAACCAGATGTACTTTTTCTGTCATCCTTAGCTCCTGCCCAATCTGCATCTGAGTAGATTTTGATATCCAAATCTGAAGAGTAAGGATAGAATATACCTTCGTTGATTGTACCTTTGATATACTTAAGTACTCTCTTAGCCGCTTCCATGTGTGGTCTTCTCGGTGAGTGCATGAACTGACTAAGCACTCCCACACTATATGAGATGTCTGACCTTGTATGAGTAGCATATATCAAGCTACCCTTGTATGAGTAGCATATATGTCTTCAATTTTCTCACCTTCATAAACACTAAGTTTATGATTCATCTCCAAAGGTGTACCTGCAGGTTTAGTGTTCTCCATTTTGAACTTGAGAAGAAGATCCTGAATGTATCTTCTTTGAGTCAAATACATTCCTTCATCTGTATATATCACCTGCATACCTAGGAAATATGTGAGCTCACCTAGGTAACTAATTTTGAACTCCTCTTGCATGTGGCTCTTGATCCTTTGAATGCCATTTAGATCATCACTTGTCACAATAATATCATCTACATATACACATAGATAGATAACCTCATCGTGATCCCTTTTGATGAATAGAGAAGGATATGAGCTGCTAGCTTTGAACCTTGATCTTGAAGATATGTAACCAACCTGTAATTCCAAGCTCTAGGAGCTTGTTTCAATCCATACAATGCTTTCTTAAGTCTGCAAACATAAGATGGATAGTTAGGGTTTTCAAAACCTGGTGGTTGTGACATGTATACCTCTTCACTTATCCAACCATTTAAGAATGCATTTTTCACATCAAGTTGGAGGAGTCTCCAATTCCTTGCAGCAGCTATACTTATCAATGTCCTGATTGTAGTCATCTTTGCAACTGGTGAGAATGTTTCCTCATAGTCTATACCATGAGTTTGTGAGCATCCTTTGGCAACTAATCTTGCCTTGTACCTGCAAACTGATCCATCTAAATTTCTTTTAAATTTATATACCCATCTGCAACCAATTACCTTTTGATTCGGTGACATTGGAACCAAATCCCGAATGTCCATTTCCTGCAATGCATCCATCTCTTCTTTCATGGCCTTTTCCCAATTAGGGTTTCCCTTTGCCTCTTCATAGGTTGAGGGTTCCTCTGTAATAGAGTCTTTTGCCAAGTAGATTGAATGCTTCGTAACAAATGTGGAATCATATCCATACCTTTCTAGTTGTTTCTTCTCTCTTGCTGATCTTCTAGGTGCTTGTTTTGAGCATTCTCCAACCTCTTGCATCTTTGCTTTGCCTCTTGACTTCCATAGCTTGTAATCCTTTTCTCTTTCATCTTGGTCATCGTCTGTATCACTTCTTGGATCTTGGACCTGTGTATCATGCTTGCTTCCTAATTGATGAGAGTCAACAAGATCATATGGTAGTGTTACCTTTTGTTTGTCTTCATCATACCAAGATCTGTGTTCTTCAAACACAACATCTCTACTTGTAGTGAACTGCTTGGTTGAAGGATTGAAGATCCTGTAACCCATCTGAGTTGAATCATATCCAATAAACACTGCCTTTGTTGCCCTTTCATCTAGCTTACCTCTTATTTGTGATGGTACATGAACATAAGCTAAACAACCAAAAACCTTGCAATGTCCAAGACTAGGTTTTCTTCCATGCCATGCTTCATAAGGAGTCATACCTTGAAGTGATTTGGATGGTAGTCGATTGACAAGGTACACATTAGTTGAAATAGCTTCTGCCCATAGATAATGTGGCAACTTCTTCTCTTCAAGCATTGTTTGGGTTGATCCAACCAATGTCTTGTTTCTCCTCTCTGCAATTCCATTTAGTTGAAGAGAGTACCTGGTAGTCACTTCCCTTTTGATACCTTTATCCTGCAAGAACTCATCAAACTCTTTGGAGAAGTATTCTCCCTCTCCATCAGATCTGAGCTTCTTAAGTGATCTACCTGTATGATTCTCCACATGTGCAAGATACTTCTTGAAGCAATCAAACACTTCATTCTTACTCTTGATAAAGTAAAGAACAGTCCATCTACTATGGTCGTCAATAAATGAGACATAATACCTTGATCCTACCAATGAAGGTTCTTGACTTAGTCCCCATACATTTGTATGTACTAAGTCCATAAGTTGTTGTGGATGTAGCCTTTGTGGTTGAATGGTTGTCTTTGTGCCTTCCCAATCTGACATGCATCACACCTGTTGATCATGTGTTGCTTTGATATGTTCGGCAGTCCTAGAATACTTTGATCCCTGCATATATCCTTCAAGGTTCTTTCATTCACATGAGCAAGTCTCTTATGCCACACTTCAAGCTCACTTAGGGTTTGAGACCCAAAGTTGAATAGAGCTATGTTCCTGGTTTCTCCTACTTCAAAAGTAAAGAGCCTACCATGCTTCTCACCTCGGGCTATCTTCTTGAAGCCTTGACATGGATCTTCCACAAAAGCTCGATGTTGGGTGAACCTAACTTGCAAGCCTTTTTCAACTATTTGGCCTACACTTATTAGGTTTTTAGTGATAGTGGGTACATAGAGAACCTTACTCAGAATGTTTGTCCTGCCATTGGAAGCTTTGACATTACCAATCTTCTCCACATTGTGCTTCGTGTCATCCCCTATTTGTACTTCATGTCTATGCTTTGGACTTTCCAAGTCAGATAGAAGAGCAATATTTCCTGCAACATGATTCGAACATCCTGAATCTATGTAGAACAAATGATCATCTTCTTTACCTTCTTTGTGGCTTAGATTCATAAGAAGCAATGAGTCTTCATGTTTTGGATCTTCTGAATAATTTTTGTAGTCTCTTCTATTATAGCTTCTATTGTTATTGTTGAAGTTGTGTCCACCTCTGCCTCTATTGCTTCCATATCCACCTCTTCCACTTCCTTTCTGGGTCTTCCCATTGAACCAACAATTTTGAGTGGTGTGGTTGGTCTTATCGCATATGGCACAAGGTTGAACATTCTGACCTTTGGCTTTGTCTTGCTTTGGTCCTTTCTTCTTCCCTTTCCACTTGCTCTTGCTTGCAAAGTTGGCTTGGGAAGTCTCTTCGTCATCTTCTTCCTTCTTCTTGCCTTTCTACTTCTTATCCTTCTTATCTGCATAAAAAAGCACTAGTTGAATTACCATGATAAGAGTTACCTTCCTTTATGCTATTGTTGGCTTCTTGATTGAAGAGTTTTCCAAGAAAGATGTTGAAGTCTGGAATTTGCACATCCATGATGAGATCATAAGCCGTCGTGAAGGATTGCCATTGCTTATCACTTCGAATGCCGTTGAGAATTTGTCTCATGATGACCTCTTCTTCAATCAGCTCTCCAATGGATGCTAACTGATCCGCAACCTCTTTGACCTTGGTAACAAACTCTGTGATGGTTTGTTTAGGTGTCTTCTTCATTTGGTTGAACTCGTTCCAAAGATTATTCTTTCTTGCTTTGGTACTAGCAGAAAAGAAAGTCTCGAGGGCATCCCAAGTCTCTTGAGATGTCTTGCATCCTCTAATATGTGGTAATAAAAAGTTAGAGATAGAGTTTAGTATGTACGACTTTGCTTGAGCATCCCTTGTGCACCAAAGTGTGAGCTTATCTGTCTCCTCTTGTGTAGGTTCTCATTTGGATCTTGGAATAGGCATAACTTCATCACCTGCTACAATTCCATAAAGATTTCTACCTTGCAAATAGGCCTCCATTCTGATTTTCCAAGCGGCGTAGTTGTGTCGGTCAAGCTTCTCGATCATTGAGGGAAAGCCGTCACCCATCTTGATCTAGCTCTGATACCACTGAAAGAACTTGGAGAAGCTTGTCGAAGGTAGAAAAGTGCGTTTCGAAGTGACAAAGTTTGGTCAAGCCAACCGGCACAAGACCAACCCTTGATCTTATGGAGACTCAAATAGACCTTATAGACATGCTATAAGTGCAAAGAAACACACTATGTACTTTGGAGCATCAAGGAGAATGAGTCGATACAAAACAGATAGGTTCGCGGGTCGACTAGCTCAAAAAACTTACTATCTATGGAAGAGACAATGAACTTCAAATGCCCATAGCGACCAACGTGATTACAATTAGAAACAATACTTTTATGGGAGTGATACACATAGGGTTGCGTGTATGGAATGCACAAAAGTATAAGGAATAAGCAAAATATGCTATAGGAATGAATGCGACATTCACCGGTGGTACTTCCTATTTTTCAGGAATACATAGAGATTGACCCCGAGACAGAAAAACTCAGATTCCTCCCAATCTACTAAACCAAATGCTTTGAAAATTTATAGGCATAAACTAGAAACTAAAACCTTTCCAATGAGTCATCTTGGACTCAATTTGAAGCTCTAAAGAGAGAGCAGCAACCTCTGCAAGATTACTGTTGGCAAAGAAGATGATGCAGAGAATTGAAGAAGCAAGACAATGATGGTCACAAGTGTATGTATATTGCTTCGATGTATTGTACAAGTAATTCCAAGTCTTTAGATAGAATCTAGGAGTGTTCCACAACTTTTACAAGTTGAATTTGAATTCAAATGAAGGTGGGAATGGTTGTTGGAGGGAATCAATTCACTTTCCTACAATCTAGGAAAAGTGAAGATCTAGTTTGATCTACTTTTAGGTGATTTGATTTGCTTGATTGAATGCAACTTCAACCACCACAAATTCGTGGGATTTGGGCTCTATCTTTCTACCTTTACATGTGTAAAGCTCAAGGCTTTTACAACGGTAAATGAACCATCAAAAATCTCTCAAGAAAATACAATAAATGAGCATATGAAAAAGAACTCTCCAACGGATATTCTTTCGACGCGATAGCCTTTGATGTAGATCAAATCCACCTCAAGCATAGTGTAAGCTTGATGTTCCAACATTGACTGCTCAAGACAGACATTCTCAAGCTTGCAACACAATTTCACTCTGCATGCTGATGCTCTCAATGGACCTATAAAAGTCCCAAAGTTAGGTCAAGAGTTGAAATTTAATTGACTTAACATACCATTTTCATTCATGTAATTAAAAGAACAAATTTTCCCTTGTCTTTATGAAGGAGTACCCCAGAGATCCTTTAGCTTATTCACCCCTCTAGTAGGTCAACTTCAAAATACCATATCTAAAACTCAACATATGATTTTTCACAAAAACCAACCAAGATTTGTGTAGAATTTTAAATGACTTTCCAATGAACTCAAGATCATAAAAAATGGATTTTGTATGAAAAAGTTATGTTAGGTCAAGGTTCTAGGGGTTAAATCAAGCAAACAGTACTTCTCAAAATATTTGCTTGGGGGCCTCACGATGCTCTAATTACTTGAAATTTTGATGCAAAATTAGCTAAAATTTGAAAATTAGAAAACCCTAAAAAATTCACCAAAATTGCTATCAATCGTGATGGATAGGGCTATCAACTGCGATGGACAGAGCTATTCATCATGGCCTATCAATCGCGATGGATAGTGTCAATCACGATTGATGGTGTCAATTGTGATGGATGTGTCGATCGTGATGGACAAAATTTTTTGGATTTTTGCATGAATATGTGTTAATCGTGGGCCTATGCATCACGATGGATGGAGTTTTCACCAAGATCAAGTGTCAATCATGATATTTCTATCAAATGCAATGGAAAAAGGTGCCCATCGTGATGGACACCTATCTGTCTTGATTCATAGGAAGTTGATCATGGGTTGTCTGTTGTGATGGACAAGAAGTCCGTCATGGGTTGTCAATCGCGATGGACTAATTTTTTTGTGTTTTCGCATTTATTGGTGTCAAGCATGGGCCTATGCATTGCAATCGATTAGATTTTCAATGAATTTAATTGTCAATCGTCCTATTTGTGATAATCATGATGGGCAAGCGTGTCCGTCGCAATGGATGTTGTCTGTCACAATGGACATAAGCATTTGTCATGGTCTATCAGTCACAATGGATAGGTTGTTCATCGCGATGGACAGACTGTCCATCGCGATGGACAATGTCAATCGCGATGGACAGAAAAAAAGCAATTTTTTTAAAAATTTTTGTGGATTTGTGTTGCACAAGGCCTCTAGTCTTTAGTGGTGCAGTTTTACCAAAAGGCTGATTTTTTTATTTCTCACAGTTGATAGAGATCAATGCCCCGAGACTTGTCTAGAGATTTTTTGTACCTGCTAGAGTTGTTGCAGCTACTGTGGATGCTCGTACCTACAAGGACACTCAAGAAACATGAAAAAACAATGCACACAAATTTGCTTTCTCTCTCTCTCTCATGCTCACTAGTGAAATGAGGAAATGGAGATGGAATGTGGGGATACGACAGAAATGGTGAAGACAATGATGAAAGGAGATGGAGAATAGAGATTGTGGTGATGATGATGAAGTAGGTAGAAGAGTAAAAGGTAAGAGATTACCTATGATTCCAAGGTCACATCTCTACATCTTACCATCACACGCTCGTTCTCAAAGCTCGATCATTGACAACGGTGCCAAAATTGGTGTCAATATAGCACAATGGCAAGTATCAACGTGAGGAGATCCACCTCATAATTGTCAATCTGGGAAGACATGAGGAGAATATGATGACCGTGAGCAAGTGAAGTGCACAAAGTGAGTGAGTGAGAAGCACACAAGCATGCACACCCATACACACACATGCACACACAAGAAGACCAAGAGATGGAGCAATGGAATCTTTAATTAGTAAAAAACAAGAATACAAGCTCTTTTTCACTTCAATTCCCAATTTTGTGACCCCAAAAATGAGTTCTCTCTAGCTCCTTTTATGGTTTTTGACTAGATTTTGGTCCTATCCAGACCTAGTGTCCGACCTAGTTAAAAATTGGGTTTCTAAGGTATTTTGGAGGCTCAAATGAGCTAAAAAAATGTGAAAATTGGTACTTAGGTACTTCTAATACTCCTTAAGTTTGAGGACTCCTTGGCTTGAACAGAATGGAGTCTAATCTACCAAAAACAGTATTTACAATGTTGATATAGTGATGAAAATCACTGTTGAAAAGCATTTATCTTTTAAAAATTGGGCAGGCTTAGTTGCCAAATCTTTGTTGACTACTCTTCTTGCTTGGTCCTGCTTGACTCTCCCTCTATTCAGACTCTCTCTGATGGCTTCCCTATCTTGTAATGCCTTGACTACCCTGGCTGCTGCCAACACCTACTCAACCAAACTGATAGAAAAAAAAAATGCAGCTTTGTATTCTACTTCAGTGGAAGAAAGTGCCATAGTTCATTGCTTTTTGCTTACCAAATAAAATTTTTGTGAAAGAAGTGAGAAACAATATCTAGAATTCATTTTTGGAGCCAAATCTCTTTCCCAATCCAAGTGGGAATACCTTTGGAGAGTATCACTTATGGTATACATAATATCAAAATCCAAGGTTCTCGCAATGTACCTTAGAATTCGCATGGCTTTCTTTTGGCTTGATGAGATTAAATAGAACTTGATGAGATTAAATAGAAGCTACATATCAAATTCCATCATTTTCAGAGCTTGTTTGAGCCTTCAAATTTGCTTTGATACGTAATTTTTAACTATGCCAGATACTAGGTTTGACACTGGCCATCACTAGAAACTATAAAAAGAGCTAGAAAGCTCATTTTTGAGGTTACTTGGTGAAGGATTAGAAGAGCTAAGAGATTTCACTTGGAATTGGTGTTTCATCAATTAAGATATTCCATTGTTCCACTCTAGCTTCTCTACCTTGTGTGTGTGTGTGTATGAGAGAGAGAGAGTATGCTTGTTTTGTGTGCTTTTTACTATTTATGTGTAGATTTTGTCGATGATAAGCTCTAGTAGCTTGCATGGGTACAACAGACCCCTACACAAATCTGGAGGCAACATGCTTAGACTAGCATGGTAGATTGGCTTCATCTTTTTAACATTGCACCAACACAATGTCAAAAACTGTTTTCACCTTTTTATTGGTGATAGGCTCGGCTCCACAATGCTATCCCATCCCACTAGAAAAAATTGCAAGACTTTGAGTTTTTTACCCTATCGTGATAGATTCTACCCATGATATATCGTCTCTATTATGCCATACCTCGTCTATCATGACCAACACTCTATCATGATAGACTCTATCTATCATGAAAAATTGAACCCACAACAAGGCACATCTATCAGTTAGACATGCTCTATCATGATAGATCGAGACTTGCAAGCGAGACCCTCTATTGTAGTAGACCCTATCTATCATGATAAGACCTCCAAATTAATCAACTTGAGATCGAAGAAACATCCCGGCAAAGTGGATCAACAAAGCTTAAGGTCTTTTGAAGTTAGTGTCAATTGTACAACCAAGTCAGGTCAAAATGATTAGATAGCCATCATTCAAACTTGAGTTTTGAAAACTAGCAAGTCACATGGAGAGACCATAGCATGGAGAGACCCATAGTAAGCTCTAGGGTAGTCTATTAAGAACTTCCATAAGGGCCATACAAGATGCAATTAGAGTATATACATACCAAAAAAATGAGGATAGTCTTATATGATTGGTGGTCCTACTAAGAAACCCAAAACACTCGTACGGGAAAGATCACCCACTCTTCAAATTTGAGAACAGATCATACATAGATTAGCAAGGAACTTTGTATGTCATTACTAATTTCCTTGATAGGATTGATGAATTTGGGACGATTCTTCTTGATTGAGAGATACAAGAACATGAGGAAGAGGATCTTGATGAGGGAGTGTTGCTCTAGCACAATGGTGAGAACCACGTTAAGAAGCTCCACCTCCTTAATGTCAATCCGCGGAAGAGATAGGAGTGATATGAAGATCGTGAATGTGAGATGAAGTGAGAGTGAAGGTGAGAAGCATAGAGATGCACACACACATACACACACACTACAAAGAGACAAGCAAGACACAATGGAAGGTGAGAATTTAACTCTATTACTCAAGAACACTCTTACAAGCTCAAAATAGCTCTAAGCTCTTCTCTACTCACACAAGCTAGCCTCAAAAATGAGCTCTCTAACTCTTTTTATAGTTTCTAGACTAGTTTTGACCGGTTTCACATCTAGTGACCGGCATAGTTAAAAAATAGGTCCTATGCGCTATTTGACAACGGTGTCTAAAAATAACCAAAATTGATACGCTCATTCTACCTAAGCTCCTCAAGCTCGAGGACTCCTCGGCTTGCACAAAATGGAGCTATGAATTTCAAAAAGGGTTTTTCTATGTTACATATGTTACAATAGTGATGAAAATCACTATTGGAGGTTTTGAAGAATATTTAGAAAACATAAATCTTTGAAAAATGGATTCGACTGGCTTCCTGCTCTGTCTTTACATGTTTCCGCGTCTTCTATGCCTCTGGCTACTGCTACTGCCAACACCCCCCTCCCTCTCGCTTCTGTCGTCCTCGACAGAACCTTGTTGTGTGGTCTGTCGGATGTAGTTCTGTAGGAGGTCTTTAGCGAGGGTGTGTTTTGATATCCGAATGCCTCGGGCCAAATCTACCTCGAGTTTCTCCCAATCAATTGGTTGCGGTTCATCAGGTGGTGGGAGTCGATAATGTGTGGAATAAACCATCTGTTCATAGGCGAATAACTGAAGCAAGTGGGTGGGCCTGCTGATGAACACTTCCGAATGGTATTCCCAGAAACCGGTTGTGAACATTTCTTCGAAGGTCTGCTTGTAGCACGCCGGTAGGTATTTAATTCTGCAATGCCAGGCATAACACACCCGTAGCGATGGCATTGTACTCATATCGTATGCAAGATCTAGATTGCCATGCTCAAAGCCCGGGGTGTTTACATGGGGTGCTTTGACGCGTCTGAAGACTTTAAAAACCATCTGCATCATGTCAAATATCTTGACAGTCATGTGCGCTACTATATCGTCCATGTGTTTCAAGCGAGGGATCCAGTGGTGAATCGTGGCCATCATGTATCCAATTGTGGGTGGTCCTGTAGGTGGCCTGAAGTATGGGTAGTTTAGCCAATCCTGACATTGCTTGTTGTTTTGTATCTTAATCGCAAATGCCTTCCAGGAACGGCAATGTGGCACTGGTCCCCAACATGGGTTGTATTTTAAGTGTAGTGGTGCCTTAACCCAAGTACTCATCATCTCAGGATAATCTTGTAAAAGATCTTTACGCCAATCTGGTTTATAGATCTCGCCTTGCTGCGCATCCAGTGGCAAATCCTCAGGTTCAAATTGAGTAGCGTGAGATGGTTTCTTGCTTGTTTCTTTCTCTATGGCCAACTGATATTCGGCCATTAACATGAAATACGGTTTGTACTGTAACTCATGCCCAGATATGTATCTGCGCGGGGCCAAATGAGCAAAGTAGGGCGACTGTAAAATTCTTTCTTCAATCATTGCCATTGCGTGCAACTGCGCCTCTACTCGTGCAGAGTGGGTGGTTCCAAGCTCTTCAATTGTCTTCATCCATGCGGGAGTAGGAAGTTCGTAAGTCATCTGGCCTTCAGCCGTGACGCGTCCGCCTGGGATGGGTTGTGGCTCATAGGCTTCTTCAAAGGTTTCCTCCACCGGAATAGTTACATTTTCTTCATCGGCTGGGAGCTCTGGTGGGGAATCTGGCCTTGGTGGTGCTTCGTATATAGCTATCCTTGATTCAAGAGTTGATACTTGGGCCCGTAATGCGTTGAGTTCCTCTAGGATGTCAGGAGATGGGTCCGCAGGCGCTGGTAGTCCTTGTGTTGCCGGTGCTCTGAGCTGGAGTAGCTTATGATCGTCTTTTAGCTTCTGATATTCTTCGTTCATTCGATCGTATTCATCAAGCAATCTGATGTGATCATCGAGCAATATTTTCATTGATTCGGAGGGCACTGCTTTGAATCGGCTAGGACTTAATGGTTGGTCTGGATGATCGAGAGCAGCTTCTAAATTTTCTCTGTTCTGCTCTTGTAGCTGCTGGTTCTCTTCCTTTGCTGCTGCGAGGTGTCTTCTGAGTAAGCCCATGTTCCGTGTAAGCGTCGCATTGCGAACTGTCTGGGCCCTTAACAAATTGTCAAGATCATCAGTGGCCTCTTTGGCTTTCTCTTCACTTTCTACTTCCAGTTTGTGGTAAGCTTCATGCAGTTCCTGGTACCAGGTATTCAGTGAGGCATTCTCAATCGACAATGAATTAAGCTGCGACTGCAAGTCATTGGTTGTCCTCTGCAGCTGCTGATAATTATTTCCAAGAGATGTGAACTCATCTCTTACTTGCGTCATACACGTGAACATCTGTCGAAATGCTGTGTCTATGGTGGGTGATAATATTAATGGTGTGCTAAGTGAAGATGCAGTGGGTGTAGATGCAAAGGGAACGGGGAATGGGGGTTGGAAAGTGGATGCTGTGGTGATTGTGGAAAATTGTGGTGTGCTTAAATATTGTGGTGCCACAAATGAAGTGAGTGGAGGTGCAGTGGGGGGTGATATATCCATATCGCTAGATGTGGTGTCGAGTGCGGTGACCGTGAATAGTGGTGTGATCATGGGTAAGTGTGTGGGTGTAAACACAGGATTTACAAAGGTTGAGGAGTAATTTACAGAGGGGTTGTCTTGGACGGCTTGGTGGAAAGGGGAAATAGGGGTTACAGTGGGTCGGGGAGGTGAGACTGGGGAGAAGGTTAATGGAGGTGGGAATGGGAAAAGGGGTCTTGGAGGTGTGGGGAAGGATGGAAAAGATGGATGGAGAAATGGGTTGGATAGAAAGGTGGATGTGTTAGGGGGTAGACTAGGTTGAGTGGGTGCGGGAATTGTGTGCTGAATGGGAGTAAGGACGACATCTGCTACTCCACCGGAGAAAGAGGATGTTGTTCTGGGAGAAGGGGGGTGTATGGGGGAGACTGGATGGATGGGAGGTGATGGGGGAGCGGTTGGGGTGGTCGGTACTTTGAGGACTGTGGTGGTATGTACAACGGTAGTACGGGGTGGGGAGTCGACAATAATGGTGTCCTCTGCCAATGAGCTTTCAGGGACGAGACGTGCTTCCCTGGCCTGTTCTAAAGATTGTCCGCCGGTGGGTACCCGAATATATTCACCAGGTTTGGTTAGTAGAGGGATTCTGTGAGGATCATACTGCGGTAGCGATTTTCTCTGCAAATATCTTAAGGCTTCAGTGGGTCCAATTGATTTAACAAGCTCTCTGAAACCTCTGATATATACTTCTTCGAACCCGCCCGAGACAAGCTCCTGTTCTATAAGTGTTTGGCTCTCTTTGTCAGTCAACTTATTGTGCGCCCAAACCTTTTCCATAGTACGGTATAACTTTTTAATGGCCAGTGTATAAGCTGCTTCTTCGAAGGTTTCTTCTTCGTGTGTGCTCGTGTCACCTTGGGTGTCGGTTTGTTGTCCTTGTTCGTCTGTTTGTACATGTTCTTGGGATTCATGAGTTCCCTGACTGGCTTCGTCATCGCCTTCATCTTCGTCGGTTTCTGTTCTTTCTTCCTCGGAACTAGACACTACTTGTCCTTGTGGTTGATCTCGCGGTGTGGTAGGGTAGCTGGGCCTTTCATATTCCTGAGAGAAGATCTGGCCTTCTGAAAACTGAAATTCATTTGAAAATACATCCTGCATCTCAAATTCAAATGTGGTGTCTGCTTGTTCTGCTTCTAAATGGGGTATCGGAAAAGAGAAAGCTTCCGCACCAATAGTGGTGGGAACTTCTATTGTAGTGGTGGTAGGTCCTGGGACTGTGGCTGCTTGAGTAGTGACTATGCTGGTAGTGCCCTCCATTGTAACTGGTATTGATAACCTTATGCGAATGGGTTGTACAGGGGGTTCAGTAGGAGACTGTTCAGGAGAGGGTTGTGGTGAGGGTGATTCTGGCACCTGAAGACAAGGGATAGTTCCTCTCATTCGCTTTCCTGCTCTTCCTTTGCTGGGCTTCCTAGCTTTCTTTGTGGTTCCTTTAAACGCTTTCAGCTCCTCACTTGTCATTGCTTGCTCAATCGGCAAGTCATATGCTAAGCACATATATACAATTCTAGTCAGTGCGCAACATCCATTGATGACTTTCTTTCTTTCCCATCTATGTTGTGCTAAATGCATCTCATCAATGATCCAGCTAGCTAGATCAATTGTCTGGGGTCCAATACAAGATAAATACAAACCAAACCATATTCGTTTGTGAGGCATTGTGAATCTGTCCTGAGCGGGGAAAGCAAAATGCTGCATACATATCCGCAGTGGTTTTGAAAGCTCAGGTGTGATCGCTGAAATCTCCTCCCACTTCGTAACATCCCCATGTTTCATAGGGTCTGGAACTAACCTTTCTCGCTCTGTGGGCGTGTGGGTTCCATGAATCTTGATGGCAACTCGAATCAAATCTTTAGAAAGATAAAACCTTTTATATGGTGGATCGTTCACTAAGGATAGCAGGATGAAGGTGCCTGGCAGGTCCTTATTCTCCGAAGCTATCAAAGTGGTGATTAAGTAATAGCATCTGTAGAAGTCAGGTTTAGGCAAAGGGTCACTGAAATACTCTGTGAAGCTGGCTCTTGCCCAAACATGTGTTAAGTCTTGTGTGTTCTGTAGCCCTTCGAACTCTCTTGAGAGAAACTGATATTTGCCCCAGGTACGGTCATCAAAAGTCAAATTAGCCTCAAATATAAACTCAGCATCCGCCAATGGTCCTACTAGCCCTTGAAACCAGTGAGAATTACGATGAACCTTCTCAGTATACCCTCTAGGAGGATCGTCAATAGGCATCGGTCCTGGGAAACCTTGAAATTCTGGCGATGGAGCCGTCGGATGGGACTCCGCGAGTAAATCACTAATAGTAGCCCTGGGTATACTGGTTCCAGCTTCAGATGGTCCTTCTTCAGTTTGCATGATGATTGACGTGCTAATGGAAAAGATCTGCTACAAAAGATTAGCACATTAGTATGGAAATTAATTATGATCCCATTAAGGTGAGACCGCAATCCCTTTCCATAGCCGATGTGTAACCCGTGTAGCCAAGTGTTGTGATGTGATTAATGCAATTTTCTTGCAGAACTAGTGCAGGTCTCTAGACACCTATATGTTTTCAGATATTGCATGCAGTTCTTTGATGAGATGTTATTACAGGTGATGTTGGCTTATAGTGTGTGGATTTATACAAGGTTCAGTCATGAATGAGTTATTACAAGGTTGTAGATTAGTCGGGGTGGTAGTTATGTTAGACAAAGGGTTAGGAGAAGACTTCTGGATACGTTTCGGTATCCACTTCCTAAGAGTTTGTGATTGGGTGATAGGTCTCTGCGGAGGGACAAAAGATGATATCAGATTTGGTGGTATCGAGGGTTGGAAAGATTTCCGAGGGGTGTATTTTACATGGCTTGAGGGTTGAGCTATAATACATGGTTTGGGTACCCAAATCTGCGTGGGTGTGGGTCAGTTCATTAGGTACTTCTTGGCGATCCAAATTTGTCGAATGCTCGAACTTGTAGAAGAAGGTCGAGGAGATGTTGGATACAGATCTTCTGCCTTGACTTCTTTTTGTCATTGCCTGCGTTGTTGAAATCAGTCAGTGCTTTCTCTCCTTTTGGCACCCATATTTGTCTTGTGCCGCTTGCTTTGTGTTGCTGACACTGCTTTCCTCTTTGCGTCGTCTGATATTGTCGTCGATCTGGGTTCCTTCGTTGTGGTTGACTCTTTTGTGGTTGAGGTTGAGAGGTCGGATGGACACTCTGCTTTGGAAAAGAAGGGAGGTCCAACACTTGCGAAACCTGCCCATTAGGAAGTGCTCCGTTTTGTACTTTTAATCTAGGCCAGTCCGCAGTAAGTGTGGAAGGATGGGCACCGTAGGGTGTTTTGCACATGTGGATGCTGATGAAGTCCACCTGACATGCAATCGTCCCCATCTGTCCGCTGATTGTGCCCATTTGACCCATCTGTTGGGTGGTTACCCCTTCTAGTTTACAGGAAGCCCAAGGGAAAATCTCTTGACGTCCTTCTGATTGACAACTGTCTATAGCCAAGCCCACGTGGGTTGGTGTAGACATAACGTGATTGATCTGACCAAAGATCTTTCGATCTTCCATCGCATGCATTTCATAGGGTCTAGGGCTACAAACCTCAGTCGGAATGCCATTAGGGAAGTCAAGCGGTATCACTCGCTTCTGATCTAAGGTTCCAATCTGCAAGGAGCCTTGTCTAAGATTTAGGTCCACTGAGTGATCGTATAGCCAATCTTGGCCAAGGATTAGGGGTTCTATCAGGTCGTCGTCATGGCACACCAGTAGCTTCACCGTCAAGGTCACATCGTGTATGAGGATAGGAAGGTCCACCTCACCCATGCAAGGGGTTTCCGTGCCTCCTAGCCCTATGAGGTATGCCTCAATTGGCCGCATTTCCATTCCTGAGTCCTTATAGAGGGACCATCTAATCGCACTAGTCGCAACACCTGAATCAATTAAAGACCTGAGCTCTTGGCAAGGGTTGCCGTGCTCTAGCCTGACTGTAATGAATGACACATGACCATGTGTCAGGCTAGAGCATGGGATACATGGCCATGGGATATCTAGGTGATGTTTCCAGATGGTTATAATGTTCTCTCCCTAGTCCTTGTCTTCTTAGCTTCATGCGCTTAATGCATTCTATAGCTTCTGCCTGAGCTTCAGCTCGTATTCTATTTTCTTCCTCCTTACGCTTCTTTGCCAACGTGAGTCGTCTAAGCATATCCTCAGTAAGAGGTTCTAGGTATAACCTGACTCTACAGCCACTAATGTAATTAGGCATTATGTCTCCTTCTAAAGTGGCTAACTGTACTGCTCCACTTGTCGAGAGTCTGTTAATGATCATAGGTCCATAACCTCGCTTTTCTAACTTCCGTGCGTGCTGTTTCAGAGTATATACTAGAACTAAATCTCCTTTTTTCAAGCCTTTATCTTTCACATGTGCATCAAAATATGCTTTCTTTCGCTTCTTTGCTGCGTATATTCGTACTGCTGCTTTCAGCCTGGTTTCTCCTAATCGTTCCAAGTCCATTATTCTTGCTGATAATTCATGGCCGGTCCACTGATGTTCTTGTGCAACCTTAAGGGTCGGTATCAAGAAGTCCAAAGGAAGCACAACGTTCTGACCAAAAACCATCTGAAAGGGAGTTGCATTGAGTACGGTCTTGTAGGCCACTCGATATGCCCAAACAACATGGTGTAACTGTTTGTCCCAATCTGAACGTTTGTTGTTCACGAGTTTCGTCAGTACATTACATAGGATCTTGTTAGTGCTTTCAGCCTGACCATTGGCCTAAGGATGATATGGTGCGGATTTCTTGTGAATCACCATAAAATCCTGTAACAAATATTCAATGACTTGGTTTAGAAAGTGAGTTCCTCGATCGCTCACTAACTCTATAGGCAATCCATATCTTGTAAAGACATTTTCAAATAAGAATTTTGCAGTCGTGTTTGCATCATTCTTTTTCGTGGCTTTTGCCTCTACCCATTTGGTAAGATAATCTGTGGCAACAATAATGTATTCCGCATGTGTACCTTTTGCAGGGGGGTTAATGGGTCCTACAAAGTCTATACCCCACTTAGAAAATGCACGTCCGCCCATCATGGGTTTCAATGGCATTTCATCTATGCGAGTAGGAAACTGAGTTCTTTGGCACACATCACATCTCTTTACATAGTTATGAGCATCCATGTGAAGAGTGGGCCACCATAATCCTGCAAAAGGATGGCTTTGATTATCCTATCCGGTCCAAAGTGACCTCCTGCAACACCTTGGTGTGCAGTCTCTAGTACGCGCAAATACTCACTTTCATGAACACATTGTCTTAGGTATCCGTCTCTTCCTCTTTTGTATAGATTATCACCAATAAGTGAATAGTCCTGAGCTTCCTGCTCTAGACTGCGTTGTCGTGCTAAGGTCATTCCTTGAGGGAATGTTTTCGTCCTCAAGTACGTCACTAAAGGTTCACTCCAATTGGGTGTGAGAGACACGTGATACAATGTAGCATGTTCTACTGGTGGTCTTTCACAACAAACATGGCATTCTTTACACAACTTATAGACATCTGCTTCCTATGTAGGCCAATATACTCCTAGTCTATGCAGAGTCTGCAAAGTACGATGTTTTGAATGATGTTGCTTTAATGCACCTATGTGTGCAACCAATTTGCATGTTCTGATTCATCTACACAACAAGCAAGAATCTTTTGATTATCCTGTTTATATATGCTTCCTGCTATGATTTGATATCTTTGAGATTTGGTAATCTCTCCTTCTTTGATCCTTAACTTAGGATTCTTGGGTCCATACGTGAGAATTGGGACTATAGGCTTAGCCCATTCTGGTGCTATCTCAAGGTTAAACAAATATGCATTTAGTAAATCATCCACTACTCCTTGAGGAGCTTCTCCTGAGGTTAATCTTGAAAGGTGGTCAGCTCTGAGATGTGTCTTTCCTTTCCTAACTACTACTTCAAAATCATACTCCATGAGTAATAAAAACCAATGTATTAATCGTCCTATGTTACATGGTTTGTTGACTAAGTACAATAGGGCTTGATGATCTGTAAAGAACTTGAACTTGTTAGCCAACAAATAATGTCTGAATTTCTTTACCGCGTAGATCATCCCTAATCCTTCTCGTTCCGTCGTGGTGTAATTTCTTTCTGCTGCGTTCAACTGTCTGCATGCGTAAGCTATGGGGAGATCTATGTTACCTTCACTCGTGGGTTGTGCTAACACACATCCTATGGCGTAATTGGATGCATCCACATGCACATGGAATGGCTTACTCCAATCCGGGGTTGTCAGTATAGGTGTTGAGCACAAACGTCGTTTAAGTTCGTTGAATGAATTCTCACATTCATCTGTCCATTCAAAATGGGTCAAAAGGGAGTACAAAGGCTTGGCTATGAATTGCATACATGTGTATGAATCGTCTATAATAACCACAATGGCCCATAAATGCCTGTACCTCTTTCACGTTAGTTGGTCTAGGTAATTCTACAATTACTTTCACCTTTTCTTCGTCTGTAGAGATTCCATTCTTTGACACAATGTGTCCTAAAATTTTGCCTTGTCTGACCATGAAAACACATTTTTTTGGGTTCAAACAAACGTGATATTCTCGACATTTTTCAAATACTTGTTTTAACTCTGGGATATGTGTCTGTCTTACATTTGAATATGCACATAATTCATCGACATAAACTTCCAAATTCTTGCGAAAGAATTCCTTAAAAACATGACACATGAGTCGCTGGAAAGTAGCGGGTGCATTTGTTAAGCCAAAAGGCATCACACGAAATGCAAATATGCCCCATTCTGTGGCAAAAGCCATCTTGTGTTGGTCTTCTGGAGCAATGGCTACTTGATTATAGCCTGAGAATCCATCAAGGAAGCTGTAAACTTCCTTGCCCGCAACTCTTTCCAACAAGTGTTCTGTGATAGGAAGAGGATAACTGTCTCTAATCGTGGCGGCATTAACTTTTTTAAGGTTAATACACACACGCAATTTTTCATTTTTCTTGGGCACTACCACAATGGGGGATACCCATTCGGTATGCTTAATTTCGTAAATAAATCCTGCTTCTATCAAACGATCTATCTCCTCTTTAATCTTCGCAGCATAGTTATCATTGTATGTGTATGGTTTCTGTTTCGTAGGTTTTGCATCTGGAGTCATAGAGATTCTATGAGAACATATATCTGGATCTACTCCTTTCAAATCTTTGTAACTCTAGGCGAACACATCTCTATATTCGCGCAATAAGGCAACTAATTCTTCTTCTTCTTCCTTCGACAAATCATGCCCTATGTAAGTACACTTTTCTTCTTCTCCTTCTATGGCTACTATGATTTTCTTGGTTTTCTCTCGGTTATCATATACCTCTCCAACTTCAGCTTTTCTAATAGGCATTCATACCATTATTCTTCTATCTTCGATTTCATACTTCTTGAAGTTCTCGGGTACTTCAAATAAAGATTCTTCTGTTTCTGTCATGGTTTCTTTCTTCTTTCTCTTCTTTCCTTCACTCTTGTCAGTCACTTGAGTGGCTATCCTCGCATCATTCATAATTTCTTCGTGTGTCTGAGGATGAGTTTCTACTTTGTAAAAATATTCTTCCTCTGATGCAAAGGGTGGGTCCATGATAATTGATTCTAAATCGAAATCACTCGCATCCTCAAATGCATCATTGCTAGGTTCACATTCTTCTAGAATTGAATCACACATGATTGGCTCTATCGTGAAAACTGAAATGTCATAGCCATCCTCGTCACAGTGGGGTGTCCATTGTTCTTCATTGATGGCTACGTCCATGGTTGCTAGGATTTCTGCCCAACCATGGGGTTCAAACTCTTCATATGGGAATACTACTGGTGCGTAAGCTGGGTCTTGAAGAGTTCGTGGATGTTGTTCTGCACCTAAAGTCCTTGCTTCTAACCGTTCTTCCTCTTGTTTTGCAACTTTACACATCCATAAGTGAGTGTCCTCGTGTAACCATGAGGGGTCTGACTCTAAAGAGTATACTGATTCTGTTTCTACTGGTGTCTTATGGATGGTATTCCATTGTATTGGGGGTACATCTCGATGTGAATAGTCTTTAAGATTGACTTTAGTAGTCACTCCGAAATGTTGCAAGTACAAAGAATTAGTTCCCCAATCTTGTACAATTTGCAACTGACGCATGAATGGTCGTCCCAATATCATCTCATAAGCATGATTTTTTGCAAAGTCACAAATGGCGAAGGTATGCTCAAACTCCACACCACAAGTGGTGAGAGATATGCCTTCTAGTAAGCCTAATGGTTTTTCTATGTGTCCATCAGCCATTTGTAGTTTCATCCTGGTAGGTCTCAGTGTTGGCTTACCCCAACGTTTCCATAAAGCGGTGGTAGCAATGGCTACTCCAGCTCCTGAATCTAAGATGGCTTTCGTGGTGTAGCCCTGATGGGTTATTGGAAGATACATGTTACCTTCCTCTCCTTCACTTACATCTCCTATCTTTTCTACGGGTATCTATGGTACCTTCTTGTGTGTTCCTATCTGTGAGAGAGTAGTAGCAAGCTCAGGGAATTGATTTGCTACGTGCTTCCACAATTCTGGTTTTACCTTTAACAATTCCTCCAGAGTGAGATTACATTGAACTTTGGTGTTCTTTATCACTTCCGTGTTTCTAGGGATCACTGATTCTTCATTCCTCACTATTATCGTGGGTGCTCTCATACTTATAGACTTTGCTTCCCAAGGTCCTGTGAACTGAGGTAATTCTTGTAAAGAATTGGATTCAAATCCTGTGTGTTCACTCAGTTGCTCCTCCTCTACATCATCGTAATAAGAGGGAATATCTTGGGGAAATTGTTCTTGCAAGTCGTCTATTTCTTGAATAGGAGGATGGGTTCCTCGTTCTTTTTTGCATTTCTCTTCTTGTATTTCTCTCAAAAATTCATGTGAATACCTATGTATGGAAGACACGTTGTCTTGACTTTCTGTGTTGGGTACTTGAGACAGGGATGGTGCGTTCCTTTCCTGTGTCTCTGGGATAGGGTTCCTATGCTGATCCTTTTTCTCTTTGCTTTCTATCAAGTATTTGAGCCTCTCCATCAATCCTTGAAAATGTAATTCCGGTTTTGCCATGCTTGTGCTAATTCTACCATCTTCATGCAAAGTTTAGTTCTCTCAATTTCTAGATCAGCTCGTGGGTAGTTCTTACTCATTTCTGCTACCTGAGGTCCTTCTTTTATTCTAGCCTGATATGCACGAAACATCATGTCTAGATTTTTTGGTATGGGTTCCGCTAAAACTGATCCTGATTTCTGAGCTAGTTCTCTTGATTCAACTCCTGTGAAGTCAATTCTAGGATTTTGGCTCTAGATTCCTTTAGACTTCCTTCCAACTCAATTATCCTTTTACTCCATTTTCTCTTGATCCTCTCACTGGAATCTTTCCAAGATTTCGTTTTTTTACTGCTAGATTCTACAACTTCACTAGTTTCGGCTATTTTCTCTTCATTAAGCTGTTGGTTCTGTAAGAGCGCTTGGGCTCTGGTTATAGCTTGGATAGGCACGTATGTAGGGTTGGATCCATCTGCATTGTGTACAATACCTATCACGTTGATCGGTGTCACATTTGAAGTGTTAATTGGGTTCTTAGGACAATCTTTGATTATGTGCTCTTTGCCACAATCGGCACAAAAGCCTTGGATGTTATAGTACTGTGATTGCCCTGCTATCGGGGGATGTGGACAATCCTTTATGAAGTGATCTCCTTGGCACCTAAAGCATGGTGCTCTAGGGCCCTGTGGTTTTTGCTGTCTCAATTGGGGCCGTGGGTTTGGGTTCGTGTACATCACATTAGCGTATTCGGGCTCCCAACTAGGTTCCACTGGTGGACTATCATAATGATATGTCTCCACGTGTTCTGGTGACTCCGTGTAATAAGCGGGTGGACTATCTACATGAGTAGAGTCAAAATTGTTTGAGTTCGGGTCACTCTCTATGATCAAAGGTGAAGAAGGCACTAAGGCCCTACTTAGGTTCTCTTTTGCAGCAGCGTATTTGACAGAGATGACATTCGCTGGTGGGGGTGGCTGCTGCGCTAAGACAGGTTGAGGTCTCTATTGAGCCTGATATGGGTAGTTTTGAGGAGGCCTATAGTAATAAGGCTGGGCATTGTAATGGCCTTGATACCTACCTGGTTGTGCGTATGTTTGCGGGTAGTTCTGTCTTACTGCTTGTTTGTTGTATAGGCAGTCTTGAGCCGTGTGATTTGTGTATCTTCTCTCAATTGTGCAGTACTGGCCACTAGGGTTGGCTTGCGGTTGTGTTGCATTGGGGCACACATTAGCCATATGATCACCACCACAGGTGTAACAACGCTTGTTTGTTGTTACCCTAGGCATCTATTTACTAGAAACTCCTAGTTTCTGGGCCACTTTTTCTGCTAGATCCTCTATAGAGCTAGACAATTTAGTGGATGCTAGAGAAGAACAGTCCGAGTCCTTGTAGACTTTTGAGAGTTCCAACTCGTCTCCTAAGTTGTCCTCAATGTCTATGCAAACTTTTACACACTGCTCTAGCGTTCTGGGTTCTTTTAAGTACACATAGGAGTGTAGTTTAGAGCTCAACAAGCCGTCTAGAAACAATGACACTTGTTTGGCTTGTGAGGGTAGCTCTTGCATTGGACATCTTTCAACATATTGTCTAAACCTACGTCCAGCCAGTCTTACTGTTTCCTGAGGGGTCTGTTTGAAGCTATGAATCAACGAAGACGTGTCATGTCTGATCCCACTTTTAGAGAATTCAGTGATGAATGACTCTAAAAAGTGATGGATGTCTCTAAATTGCCTCTGTTGCAAAGGTTGGAACCAAGTTAAAGCGGTATTCTTTAACATTAGTCCAAAAGCATTGTATTGCGTGAACATGTCTTCGACTTGCTCTGCTCTTAGTACTTGCTTGAATTCTGCAACATGGTCATAGGGATCTCCTGTCCCATCAAAGTAGTTTTTCATGGATTTCACTAGTTGAGTGGGTCTCAGTATTCTTGCATGTTCACGAGGTCTAGGTAGAGGAAAATCATCTCTACCACCTAGTATTCCATGTTCCCTTTGTCTATCCGCTCTATTAGTGTCCGTGGTTATTCTATCTCTCCCTATGGGATGATTGAAGCTTACTTCGGGTCTCTCTTTATTTTTCTCCCTTTGATTTGTGTGGGCTGAGGATGTTCCTGCCCCTTGTTGGCTTGCGTTTACGTTTGCTCGTGATGGAGGGAATACCAACTCACCTCTCCATGTCTAGGTATTTCTAGCGTGGTCTGGCACCACAAATACTCTTTCTGAAGTTTCGTCCAGGTATACAATCTTTCCAGGTGTATCCGGGTCCTTAAATTCGTAGATTATGATGGAGCCTACCTCACTAGGTTGTTCTGTTCTGTATCTCCAAAATGCTTCGTCAGTTTCTTTATTTACAAACAACTCTATGCTTCTGTTGTCCTGAGGGATCCACTCTGGAACTAGTACTCGTGTCAGTACAGATTTCCCTCTAGGTGTCCTAGGTTCTTCTAATGGTTCTTTTCCTTGAGATTTAGTTTCCGTCTCTAGCTGAATTACGCCAAACTCATTGGTGTTGTTTGGCTGCGTACTTAAGATATACATCGTTCCTTCCTTGTCTATGTACGTGTCTCGCTCAAATTTCACCACTGGACGTTCCAATCCAATGGGTTGATCGGGGTTGTGCATTTGTACTACTTGTCTTCGCAACCCATCCTCATAGATGTGAGCACCTAAGCGGTTGGTTCAGAGAAACTCTAGTTGAGTCCTATAGGGTCCTTCTGGTCTTTCAAAGTATGCTACATTTGACCCTCCGTCTGGTCTTTCTGTGCTAAATGCCATTTCTGATTCGCTAGTATCTGAGCTCTTGTAGGGATAACTAGTGTCCAATTGTTGAGCCCACGATCGTGCAGTAGTTCCTACACTTGCCTCTGATGATCTAAGGCTTCGTCGGTCTGACTTACCTATGTGTTTGCTTGATCTAAGGTTCGTTAATTTTCTTCCTTGCACGCTCAGTACACTCTCAGATCGTCAATGATTCTTTGATCTTTACTTGATTCTTTTTAAATTTCTTTAGATTTTTGTCTTGATGTATGCGTCACGAATTCAACTTTCTGTGGTACTTTGAGTTCTCGTTCCGTCAGACTTAAGTTCTTTCCTTTAGGTTTTCGTATTACACACCTCTACTTTAGTCTTGAACTTGATAAATTTAATTCTCTTGAACTTGAGGCATTCCTATCGTCGTTAATCCACAATGCTAACATTTATCCTAAGCAAAAAATTGACTGAGGGGGTTGAGTAATCTTCCAACCTCGAGTCAGCTTTTCTGGTTGCTCTGATGCCCAAGAAGCCGCACTTCCCAAGCTTTATGCCCTTCACTGCCTTGCCTTGAATGCCTTTGATTGCCTTTGCTAGACCTAGAAAAATCCAATATTAGACCAATATCACAAATGAATGATCAAGCACTTGAGTTTATACACTTTTAAAGTCCCTTAACCTTTGGCAACTTTTCTTCCAAAGCCCCCTTTCTTTCCTAGTCCCAACTATGTCAAAAAACGGACTTCGGATGAAAAAGATATGAGCGTTCAGGCTCTTGGGGGTAAAAACTGACCAACAGGTTTTTCTCCAAATATGAGCTAAGGGGTCTCCTATGAGTCTAATCACCCAAAAATTTCCCAAAAATAGCCCCAAAATTGGCCAAAAATTGAAACCCTAAAATTTGCGTTTGGGGTGAGCAATTGCGATGGTCTGAGATGATCGCGATGGTCTGGGACCGTCACGATGGTCTAGGCGAACCGTCGCAATGGCGTGATGCGCGAACCATCGCGATGGTCTGAAGTGCACGGTCGCGATGGTCTAAATGTGAGCAATCGCGATGGTCGGGGTGAGGCGTCGCGATGGTCCGACTGAGAGAACAATCGCGATGGTGTCAGTCAACGGTCAACGTGAACCGTCGTGATGGTCTGAAGTGAACCGTCGCGATGGTCACAGATGCGATGGCATGAGCCAATCGCGATGGTCCAAATTTTGAATTGTCGCGATGGTGTAAGGGTCTCGTCACGATGGCGTGGCTAGTGAGCAATCGTGATGGTCTAGCTTGCCACGTGGCACTATCGAGGCGATGGCATGGGCCAATTGCGATGGCGTGGGGTCGACGGGATCGTCGCGATGGTCAAGAACCGTCGCGATGGTTCAAGTGAACCGTCGCGATGGCGTGAGACCGTCGCGATGGTCCGGCCGAGCCGTCGCGATGGCGTGAGCCAATCGCGATGGTGTGACACAATCGCGATGGTCTGAGCCAATCGCGATGGTCCACCAAAGTGTGAATTTTTGAAATGTGTCTGTGGATTCGTGCATACGCTTGTGTCGCCTACCTCGTGGTGTGGTCGCTTACCAAAATTACCGAACTTGGCAGACTCTGACACACTCGGCAGATCTCTGACAGAAAGTGAAATTTTACCTTTTCCAAGCTTTCCTGATGCACTGGAGCTCTGTACCTGCAAGAAAACTCAAAAACACACAAGTACACACAAGCACAAAAGCTCTCTCTCTCTCTCTCGCACATGCACAAATGAGGGGAATGGGTGGATATGGTGAATTTTTTGATTTTTTTGGAGTTGGAGATGATGATGCGGTGATGAAGATGGAGTGTGGGGGAGGTGAAAAACACTAAAAGCTAACTAAAAACAACAACAAAAACTGAAATTTTTACCTTCCAACGCCACTTCTTGCTATACTCTTACCATCACACATTCGTCCTAGACTCGATCCCCGGCAACGGCGCCGAATTTGGTGTTGCTCTAGCACAATGGTGAGAACCACGTTAAGAAGCTCCACCTCCTTAATGTCAATCTGCGTAAGAGATAGGAGTGATATGAAGATCGTGAATGTGAGATGAAGTGAGAGTGAAGGTGAGAAGCATAGAGATGCACACACACATACACACACACTACAAAGAGACAAGCAAGATACAATGGAAGGTGAGAATTCAACTCTATTACTCAAGAACACTCTTACAAGCTCAAAATAGCTCTAAGCTCTTCTCTACTCACACAAGCTAGCCTCAAAAATGAGAAACTCTTTTTATAGTTTCTAGACTAGTTTTGACTGGTTTCACATCTAGTGACCGGCATAGTTAAAAAATAGGTCCTATGCGCTATTTGAGAGGGTAAACGGTGTCTAAAAATAACCAAAATTGATACGCTCATTCTACCTAAGCTCCTCAAGCTCGAGGACTCCTCGGCTTGCACAAAATGGAGCTATGGATTACAAAAAGGGTTTTTCTATGTTACATATGTTACAATAGTGATGAAAATCACTGTTGGAGGTTTTGAAGAATATTTAGAAAACATAAATCTTTGAAAAATGGATTTGACTGGCTTCCTGCTCTGTCTTTACATGCGTCCGCATCTTCTATGCCTCTGGCTACTGCTACTGCCAACAGGGAGCTAGTATCATGGAGGAAAATTAGTATTGACAAGAATCATTGATATGACCAAAGTACCAGAGGATAATGTGAGCATATAACTTTATGTGAATGAGGCTATTGAAGAATCCTTTGGAGGTTTCAATTGACCTAACCTCACACTAAGGATGAGTTCATAGTGTATGAGTTCAGAGAACTAGACACCCCTATAAAAGTAACCTATCTAGGTCATGACTCACAGAGGATGTACCCAATGTCGGAATATAGTAAACAAACTCATGTTTGGAAGGGTGAAAAAATATTTCCCTTGCACAAGCCTACTGCATCCTAGAAACAAACGAGTACATGACCATCTAATCCATTAGGTTCCCAGAATGCTCAAATCAAAGAAATCACCACTCTATAAGATAGTTCTTTACAAGTAGTAATATGATTTTACTAGATCTCTTGGTGTATGATGACTTCTCTCGAGATATATATGCTCATGAAGCCTATATAATTGGCTTTGCATTCCAATAATATCCGTAAATGCAAAAGAAATTGAGATGTAGTTCTTGGTTCCAAATTGTTGAAGCTCAAAGTCAAGGACAAAGCATGGAAGCACATCAAAAGGTGGACACACAAGGAAAGGGAGCAAGTAGGGAGCTCCAAGAAGTGTATGTCAAATTTTCAGAAGAATCCCCTACGAAAATAGTGATTTTCATCACTAAAAACCATTGTAAATACCATTATCTATTTTTAGTAACTCCATTTTGTTCAAGCCGAGGAGTCCTCGAGTTTGAGGAGTATTAAAAGTACCATCGTACCAATTTTCATAATTTTTAGACTTCGTTTGAGCCCTCAAATAAGCCCTGGAACCTAATTTTTAACTAGGCCGGACACTAGGTCTGGACAGGGCCAAAACTAGTCAAAAAACTATAAAAAGAGCTAGAGAGCTCATTTTTGGGGTTAGCTGGAGAGAGAATAGAGCTTTTGTAAGAGAACTCTTTGCAATCTAAGCTTTCCATTGTTCCTCTCTTTGATCTTACTTTGTGCGCGTGTGTGTGTATGTGTGTGTATGATTGTGTACTTTCACTCACGCACTTGTGCCTTCACTTGCTCGTGGTCTTCATACCGGTCCTCACGTCTCCGCGGATTGACAAGTAAAGGAGGTGGTGCTTACGCTTGAGCTACACCAAATTTTGGTGCCGTTGCCGGGGAGAGAGCTTCGAGGACGAGCGTTGTGATGGTAAGATCGTAGATTTGCGACGTTGGAAGGTAAAAAAACTGTCATTTCAGTTCATTTTCTGTTTTTTCCTCTTCATCTTCATCATCATCATCATCTCCACCTTCTTCCATCTTCTTCTTCATAGAAAATTCTTGTTTTTTAGTGCATTTTCACCATCTTCATACCATTTTTCATGCATTATTGTGTGGGAAGGAGTTAGGAGAAGCAAGGGAGAGCAAGCGTTGTGTTTTTTTCATGATTTTCTGCTCATACGGAGCTCGCCATAGCCGGCGCTCAGAAATTTGAATTTCCCGCCAAAAAACACGATTCTGTGATGAAAATCGCGATTCTGTGAAAATTCAAAATTTTTTGAAAAATCACGATTTTCTGTTTTCCCGCCTAAAAGTTGGCTGAAAAAATCACGATTCTGTGGTCATTCTTAGAATCACGATTCTGTGAGTGTGCTCAAAATCGCGATTCTCACAAATCACGATTTTCAGTCAAAAAACACGATTTTGAGAAAACACGATTCCCTACTCAAAATCGCGATTCTCAAAAAATCACGATTTTCAGTAAAAAACACGATTTTGTGAAAAAAAAAAAAAAAGGCGATTCTGTGTAATCACGATTTTTTGCTCAAAATCGCGATTTTCTAAAAACACGATTTTGTGCTCAACATCGCGATTTTCATGCCAAAAACACGATTCTGAGAAAATACGATTTTCAGCGGGCTCAAAATCGCGATTCTCACAAATCACGATTTTCAGCAAAAAACACGATTTTGTGAATCACGATTCTCTGAGTCAAAATCGCGATTTTCAAAAACACGATTCTGTGCTCAAAATCGCGATTTTCATGTCAAAAAACACGATTCTCTAAAACACGATTCTGTGCTCAAAATCGCGATTTTCATGTAAAAAAACACGATTCTCTAAAATACGATTCTGTGCTCAAAATCGCGATTTTCATATCAAAAGAAACACGATTTTCTAAAAACACGATTTTCAGCGGGCTCAAAATCGCGATTCTCACAAATCACGATTTTCAGCCAAAAACACGATTTTGTGCTCAACATCGCGATTTTCAGAAACACGATTTTGTGCTCAACATTGCGATTTTCATGCCAAAAACACGATTCTGAGAAAACACGATTTTGTGAAGAAAAACACGATTTTGTAAATCACGATTCTCTGAGTCAAAAATCGCGATTTTCAAAAACACGATTTTGTGCTCAACATCGCGATTTTCAGAAACATGATTTTGTGCTCAACATCGCGATTTTATGAGTTCACAAAATCGCGATTCTCTGAAAGTTCACAAAATCGCGATTTTCTCCAAAGGTCCTGTTTGCCTGTTTTGACCCCGAAGAGCCTGAATTGGCATAACTTTTTCATCCAAAGTCCATTTTTTGAGCTCTATAGCTCGTTGGAAAGCTCGTTTCAAATCCTACACGTTGATTTTAAGATAGGATAATTTGAAGTTGACCCTCAAGTGGGACTAGGGAACCAAGGGGACTCCAAAGAATTTTGAACCATACCAAGGGGAAAATTTGGACTCTTGACTAAAGCTTATGAACCTGAGATCTGGTAGACACTTAGGCAAGGATAAACAAAGCATTAGATCTTCTGAGGCTAGTGTCAACCATACATCCAAGTCTTGGGCACAACAACTAAGTGGTCATCTTTTACTAAGTTCAGACACAAGTGATTCAGAAATGTCTTTTAGCATGGGAAAACCTGCAGGTGGCTCAGGGACTGCCCATCTACAAACACCAGAAGGTCCCTATAAGACACAGTTGGAATATATTCGGACCAACCAATTAGGTGCTCGCATCTATGAGGATGGTCTGAGGCGATCAGTGGTCCAACTCAAAAATCCAGATCAATCCTTTAGACTTGAACACCCGGTGGTCAAGTTCGAAGAGGGTTCATACATTGATAAGGAAGGAACCATGTATGTGGTCACCAACCTACCAGATAGGACTGATGAGTTTGGAAATGTCATTCCTGAGAATGAAATAGGAGACCTAGAACAAGGAAATGTAGGACAAGGACCCCAGACTCCTAGAGGTAAGTCAGTTTTGACCCGAGTGATCACTCCAGACTGGATCCCTCAAGATAACAAAAGCATAGAACTATTTTTGAATAGAGAAACAGAGGAAGCCTTTTGGAGATTCAAGCCAGATCAACCTAGCCAATTGGGCATAGTCATCATCTACGAGTTCAAGGATCCAGAGATGCCAGGCAAAGTTGTTTACCTGGATAACACATCAGAGAAAATTTTCTTAGTAACAGAACATGATAGACATGCATATACTTGGAAGAATGAATTGATTTTCCCCCCACCAAGATCCAATGTTTCCCATGGCCACCAAGGAGTAGGATCATCCCACGCTCATGAAGCCCAGAGAGAAAGAACTAGAGAGAGACCTGAGGTAAGTTTTGCACACACTGTGGGCAGGAATAGATCAGGATTTGAAAATGAAAGACCTGAAAGAGAGAGACATCAAGCACATAGGCAAAAAAGAGATGAACATGATTTTCCATTGCCTAGGCCCCGAGAGCACCCAAGAACCCTTAGACCCACTCAAGTGATCAAGGCAATGAAGAATTATTTTGACGGGTCAGGAGATCCTTATGATCATGTGGCCGAGTTCAAACAAGTGTTAAGAGCTGAACAGGTTGAGGATTTATTCACCCAATACGAGGCATTTGGTTTGACTCTTAAGGGCACTGCCTTGGCTTGGTTTCAACCATTGAGTAGTCGCAACTATCGCGATATAGGTCAACTGCTAGACGAATTCATTGTAGAATTTTCCAAGAGTGGTATCAGGCATAACACATCATCCTTGATCCACAGTTTCAAGCAGACACCCCAAGAAACAGTGCGACTAGCAGGTAGAAGGTTCAGACAGTACCTAGAAAGATGCCCTGCTCCCGAGTTACCCACACCAGCCAAACAAGTGGCTTTGTTCTTAGATGGCTTACTGAGCACAAAGTTAAGATCATATGTATATTTGAAAGAGCCTAGATCCATAGAAGAGTGCGTGCGGACATGCATTGACATAGAAGATAAATTGGGTGAGGAGTTAGGATTATCCAAACTCTATAAGGATTCAGATAGTTCTACTAGTCATACTTCAAAAATCTCCACGGAAATAGAGGAGATAGCTGAGCAAGTTGCCAAGAAGCTGGGAGTCCAAAATAAACAAACACAGAGAGTCACTCCAGTGAATCGGTGTTATACTTGTGGGGGCGACCACATGGCTAATGTATGCCCAATGCAAAACCAAAACATTAGAGAAAGGAATTCTCCATATTGCACTATTGAGAGAAAATACACAAACCACACGGCTCAAGATTGTCCCTACAATAGGCAGGCTGTTAGACAGAATTATCAGCAACCTTACCCACAAGGTAGGTATCAGAACCAATACCAACAACCATATTATAGACCACAACAGCAATATCAGGTACCATATAGGCCACAACCTGTCTTGGGAAACCAACCACCAGCTCCAGCCAACGTGATTCCAGTCAAATATGCTGTGGGAGAGGAAAATCCAAACAGAGCATTGGTGCCCCTAACCCCATTGATACCAGATAATGATTCTCATGCTCATAGTTCAGACTACTCCCATGAAGGTAGTCCACATGCGTATTACACAGAGTCACCTGAACATAGTGAGATTTACTCGTATCAATATGAGGCACCACCTATGGAGCAAAATTGGGAGCCAGAATACTCTAATGTCATGTACACAAATCCTAACCCTAGGCCCCAATTGAGACAAATGAGACCACAAGCCCCTAGAGGATCTTGTTTTAGTTGTCAAGGTGATCATTTCATTCGTGACTGTCCCCACCCATCATCTCCGAGTCAAGGACAGGCTATCACAATACAGGCTTTTTGCCCTGATTGTGGCAAAGACCATCTCCCTAGAGATTGTCCAAGAAACCCCTCCAGTGCACCCAAGATTACACCCATTAATGTGGTAGGCTTAGTGGCGGATTCAAGTTCAAGTAGCAGTAATGTGGCACCTATACAGGCAGTTACTAGGGCACAAGCATTAAAACAGGATAAACCAGCAGAGCAATCAGAGTCGAGTGAATCAGGAGAGCCTAGTAAGAGGAAAACAAGAACATGGAAGGATACCAGAGAAAAGGCCAATCGTAAGTGGAATAAAAAGTTATCGGAACTAGAAGAAAGCTTAAAAGAAGCGAAAACAAAAATAGAAGACATTGCATCTCAAAGCCCCTCGCATGCCGAAACTCCATCCACTCCACCTCATCCCACCCCACCACCCATTGTAAATAGACCACAACCAGGGTCTGTTCTTGCAGATCCAACCCCAGAAGGCTTGGACATGATGTTCAAGGCCTACCAGGCTCGACGTCAAGAAGGGCCTACAGCTGCAAACCTAGACAAGAGTTACCCTAGAGCGGACTTAGAGATTGAACGGATGAAAATGTGCATGAAAATGGTAGAACAAGCTCAAGCTATACTTGAGACTAGTCAAAAGTTCAATCAGACAAACTCTGTCAAAGGGGATTTGCATTTCCAAAGCTTACTAGAACGATTAGAGCAGTTGGTAAACAAACCACAAGTTTCTTTACCTCCACAGGCTCAACCAGTTATTGAAAGAGGAAGCTCACCACCAATGGGAGCTTATGTTCCTAATTCCACGGATCCAAGAATACCTCCTTCAATTCAACAGTACTCTCAAGAATTCTTGCGGGAAATACAAGAAGAGAAATGGGCCAAGGAGAAGGGTAATTCCCCTCCTATTCCTGAGATTGATGATCTTCATGATCAATTTCCCCAAGACATTCCATCTATTTACGGAGATGAAGCAGAACAACAAGAAGACGAAAGGTTAGATTTTGAATCTAATACCTTAGAAGAACTGCCTCAATTTCCAGGCCCATGGGAATCTGAATCTCTCCAGATTAGAGCTCCCACAATACTAGTAAGAAATGAAGACTCAGTGGTTCCAAGGAACACGGATGTCGTGAAGAACACTAAGGTTCAGTGTCATCTCATTGTAGAAGAGCTGCTCAAAGCAAAACCTGAGCTTTGGAATCATGTGAAGGATCAGGTTCCAGAACTTGATTCCAACATGCCAAAAGCAGGCTCCAAGCAAAGGGTACCAGAGATACCTCTGGACAAAATAGGGGACATGTGTGAGGGTGCAGAAGGTAATACTTATCTTCCAATCACCTACCAAGGTTACACAACCAAAGCAATCATAGATTCAGGTGCTGGTGTTGCTATTGCGACCACCTCCTTGTGGAAGCAATGGGGCAAGCCCACATTAAGACCAACTAGAATGAAGCTTCAAATGGCTGATGGTCATTTTGAAAGACCTCTAGGATTGCTAGAAGGGATCACTCTAACCACTTGTGGTGTAGAGTTTGAGCACACATTTGCTATATGTGACTTTGAGAAAAATAATGTCTATGAGATGATCCTAGGAAGACCCTTCCTACGACAATTGCAAATAGTACAGGATTGGGGAACTAACTCCTTGTACTTACAGCACTTAGGGGTCACCACCAAGGTCAATTTGAAGGATTACACCTTCAGAGATGTACCACCCCTACAATGGAATTCTATCCACAAAGCGAAAGAAGATTCCATCTCTGTGCATTCTGAAAGTTCACCTGATCCATCATGGCTGCATGAAGATACTCATTTGTGGATGTGCAAGGTCGCAAAGGAAGAGGAAAAACGTTTAAAGGCAAGAGAAGAAGGAACTTCGCTAGGAGATAGACCAGTTAGAGACCCAGCCTACACACCGATGATCTTTCCAGATGAGGAGTTTGAGCCTCATGGCTGGCCAGAAATCTTAGCCACCATGGACATTGCTGTCAATGAGGAACAGTGGACACCTCATTGTGATGAGGAGGGTTATGATATCTCAGTGTTCATGTGTCAACCCTTGCTAGAAGAATGTGACCCTAGTGATGTCATAGAAGAAGAAGAGAATGACGATGATCTGGAATCTATTGTGATGGATAGTTGCTTTAACTCAGAGCAGCACTATCTAGAAGATATAGGAGTGTTCACCCAGAAAGAAGAAGAACCTCTCACAAGTATTAAAACAGTAAACTCAAAGGATGGAAGTAAGAGTAGTCAAAAGAAAAAGAAAAGAAAAGCAGTGAAACAAGAAGAGGAGGAATCATTGTTTGAAGTACCAGAAAACTTCAAGAAATATGAAGTCGACGACCGCAAAATTTTGCTACGAATGCCTAAGAGAGAGGCCATCATAGGAGAATCATATGATAATAAAGAAAAGACCAAGAAGATTTTAGTGACCATTGAAGAGAACGAAGAGAGATGCACATATATAGGAGATGACCTAAGTGCAAGAGAAGAAATGGAGCTCATAGCTCTATTAAGGGAATATAGGGATGTGTTTGCATGGCACTATAGAGACTTGAAAGGGGTAGATCCAAGAATTTGCTCTCATACTATCCCCATGACTGCTGATGCTAAGCCCACCAAACAGAAGCCCTACACATATAATGATACCTATGCAGCCAAAATAAAAGAAGAAATTGATAGGTTGATTGAAGCTGGATTCATCTATGAGATTGAGCATACCGAATGGGTGTCCCCCATTGTTGTGGTACCCAAGAAGAACGGGAAGTTGCGAGTGTGTATTAACCTTAAAAAAGTTAATGCCGCTACGATTAGAGATAGTTATCCACTTCCAATCACAGAACACCTATTGGAGCGTGTTGCAGGCAAGGAAGTTTATAGCTTCCTTGATGGATTTTCAGGTTACAATCAAGTAGTCATTGCCCCAGAAGATCAACACAAAACAGCTTTTGCTACAGAGTGGGGAATCTTTGCATTTCGTGTGATGCCATTTGGGCTCACCAATGCACCTGCAACATTCCAAAGGCTCATGTGTCATGTCTTCAAAGAGTTCTTGCGAAAGAGCTTAGAAGTGTATGTGGATGATTTATGTGCTCATTCCCAAGAAAGAAGGTTTCACATCCCTGAGCTCAGACAAATCTCCAACAAGTGTAGAGACTATCGAGTGTGTCTGAACCCAGAAAAGTGTGTGTTTATGGTGCGTCAAGGTAAAATCTTAGGTCATATTGTTTCTAAGAATGGAATCTCAACAGATGAAGATAAGGTACGAGCCATAGCGGAGCTACCAAGGCCAAGGAATATTAAAGAGGTACAAGCCTTTATGGGCCATTGTGGATACTACCGTAGGTTTATCCACATGTACGCGATCATAGCTAGACCCCTTTATGCCTTGTTGTCTAATTTTGAGTGGAACGACGAATGCGAGAATTCTTTCAACGAACTGAAGAAACGTTTGTGCACGGAACCAATACTCACCACTCCTGATTGGAATAAACCCTTCCATGTCCATGTGGATGCATCCAATCATGCCATAGGATGTGTGCTAGCACAACCCACACGTGAAGGAAACTTAGATTTGCCCATAGCATATGCTAGTAGACAGCTCACTGCAGCTGAACCGAACTATACCACAACTGAGCGAGAGGGCTTAGGCATGGTATATGCTGTGAAGAAGTTTAGACACTATTTATTGGCCAACAAGTTCAAGTTTTTCACTGATCATCAAGCTTTGTTATATTTGGTCAATAAACCTTGCAATACTGGACGCTTAGTAAGATGGTTCCTCTTACTAATGGAATATGACTTTGAAGTTGTTGTCAGGAAAGGTAGAACCCACCTTCGGGCAGATCACCTTTCTCGCATCACTTCAGGAGAGTCACCGCAAGGAGTGTCTGACGAATTACCCGATGCTTATCTGTTCAATTTAGAAGTTGTTCCTAAATGGGCAAATAAGTTGGTACCAGTCCTAACCTTTGGCCCTGCAAATAAGAATGTGAAAACATCACAAGAAGAAATTGTAAAATCACAAAAATATCACATATTAGCAGGAAGCATGTACAAACAAGATACTGAGGGTGTATTAGCTTGTTGTGTGGAGGATGATGAACATAGTAGTTGGTTGCAACAGGCCCATGAAGGAATGCTAGGAAATCACTATTCTAAACAACGAACATTGCAGAATCTAAAGCGTTTAGGAGTGTATTGGCCTAGCATGGACAAAGAAATACATGAGTGGATTAAGAATTGTCCAAGGTGCAGAGAGAGACCCCCAATGGAGCATGCGACCCTTTATCAAGTGTCATTAATTCCAGATTGGAGTGCTCCATTGGTAGAGTTAATGAGATCGGGAAGATTACCCAAAGAGGCTAGTCTAGCAAGAAGACGAAGCATGGAGCAAGAGGCTCAAGGCTATGCCTTAGTAGGGGACAACCTATACCGGAGAGGCAAAGATGGTTACTTAAGACTATGCGTTCATGAATCAGACTATTTAAAGGTCTTAGAGACTGCACACAGCGGTGTTGCAGGTGGACATTTTGGTCCTGACCGAGTGATCAAGACCATTCTATTCTCAGGACTTTGGTGGCCCACTCTTCATATGGACGCACATACCTATGTGAAGAAATGTGACACATGCCAACGTGCACAATATCCAGTGAGAAAAGACGAGATGCCCTTGAGGCCAATGATGGGAGGACGTGCATTTTCGAAGTGGGGCATAGACTTCATAGGTCCTATTAACCCCCCAGCTAGAAACTCCCATGCAGAGTACATCATTGTAGCCACAGATTACCTAACAAAGTGGGTAGAAGTCAAAGCCACGACAAAGAATGATGCTCAGACTACGGCTAAGTTCTTATTCGAGAATGTGTTCACGAGATATGGACTACCAATAGAGTTGGTGAGCGATAGAGGCACACACTTCTTGAATGAAGTCATTGAAAATCTTCTCCAAGAATTCTTGGTGATACATAAGAAATCTGCCCCCTATCACCCACAAGCCAACGGACAAGCCGAGAGTACCAATAAGATCCTCTGTAACGTATTGACAAAACTGGTAAATAATAAACGCTCTGATTGGGACAAACAACTTCATCATGCTGTTTGGGCTTATCGAGTTGCCTACAAAACAGTACTCAACGCCACCCCATTTCAGATGGTCTTCGGACAGAACGCTGTGCTACCATTAGATTTCTTAATCCCTGCCTTAAAAGTAGCACAAGAGTATGAGTGGAATGGGCATGAATTGTCCTCTAGGATCTTTGATCTCGAACGCTTGGGTGAGACGAGGCTACGAGCGGCAGCAGGCATCTACGCTGCAAAGAAGAGGCAAAAGGCATACTTTGATGCACACATCAAGGATAAGGGATTGAAAGAGGGAGATCTAGTGTTGGTATACACACTAAAACAACATGCCCGTAAGTTGGAAAAAAGAGGATACGGACCCATGATCATTAATAGAATTTCCACTAGTGGTGCAGTTCAGTTGGCCACGCTAGAAGGAGATATCTTGCCAAGCTATATTAGTGGCTGTAGAGTCAAGCTATATCAAGAACCTCTTACTAAGGATATGCTAATGAGACTCAACACTGCTAAGAAGCGAAAAGATGAAGAGTTAAGAGTGAGAGAAGAAGCACAGGTAGAGGCCAGAGAGCGTATTAGGCGAAACAAGTTAAGGCGATTAGGCCTAGAAGTCAACTCAAAAGCCCCAAAATATCACATGGATATGTGTCAAAAGTCAGGCATAGCGACTTCTCAGGTCATTGACCGAAGACCCTTTGTGACCATAGAGATAGGACAAGGGAAGGGTGCAAGGACGGTGAAAGCATTGATTGACTCAGGTGCAGCAAGTAGTGCAGTTAGACTTTCCTACTGCCAAGACTTGGGGTTGAACATCAATCCCATAGAAGCTTATCTCATAGGATTGGGAGGTGTGGAAACCCCTTGTTTGGGCGAGGTGGAACTTCCCATCTACCTTCAAGATGTTCCAATGAAAGTCAAAGTGCTAGTATGTCAAGATGAGAACCTTACAGAACCACTTGTCTTGGGTCAAGATTGGATCTATGACCATGCAGTTAACTTAAACCTAAGAAGTCAAATTCTTCAAGTTTGGGTACATGAACAATGCATTACATTAGAATTAGAGAACTGCATGCTCCTAAATCATGGCACCACACACTCTCTTAGTTCTTCCAAGACTAATCATATGAAAGAAGATGTTGTATGTGTCAAAAGCTCTATGATGCAGAAGGAGTCAATCGTGGAAGACCAGGTTCGAAGGCGGGTGGATCTTTCTTCTTCTCCAAAGAATCAAGTAGCCACAGTAGTGAGTCCACCACACAAGCAAACACAACCGTTCACGACAACTGCTACATCAAATAGAAAGACACCATTCGATAAAAAAGCAGTTCCGAGCATGAAGCAGAGATGGGTACGCAAAGGAGAGCAACCACCAACCTTGCCCCCACAAATCCCATCCATGCAAACCAACCAGGCCAGAAGACGAAGGAAGCAGCTCAGACAAGCTCAATCACAAGGTATCCAACAAGTTTGGGTGCCTAAGAAGTTAGCTGCGGCTCAACAAGGGCAATTACAGATGTGGGTACCTAAGAAGCTCCTACATTCACAACAACCTTTGTTCTCCCACATGCAAAAGGTTTCAACAAAGAAGCCCAAAAGAGAAAAGGGTAAGAACCACGTACAGAGACCAAAGGAAGATCAAATCAGCTCTTCAACATTAGTAGGAAGACATGCAAAAAGGATATGGGTTTGGAAGCCAAAAGTGCAAGTAGCCTCCACCGAACCAAAGCGTCAACCACACTCGATACCACAGTTCAGAAAGCATCCAAAGAGAAAGACGCCTGAAGTGACCTCTACAGTGCCAAATGATGTTCTAAAAAGGACTCCCATAAGGAGGATTACATCAGTTCGAGACTCAATGGATACCTCCACCAAGGTCGGCATCAACCTCCGCAAATAACATCGAAAGCCTCGAGCGAGCAACAACCATGTGCTCCTTGCACAACCCTGTCTTTTGCACCATTCAGGTCATGCATTTCCAAAGTATGCATTAATATAGGGCCACATTACATGGCCATGCATAGACACACTTGAGAATCCCACGCACAAGAGCACAGTGACATATGTCAAATATTTCTATTGTGCTAACTTTTGTGTTCTTGTTTTGTGATATCCTGTTCCTCAAAAAAAAAAAAAAAAAAAAAAAAAGAGGGAGAAAGAAAAGCGGGAGAGAGCTTGTTCCCAGGTTTGGCTTATGAAACATGAATGAGTCATGCTTAGTTGAAGGTGGAACTGTTGATTACTAGGCATTTATCAATTTGGATAGAAGTGTGTCTCGGCCAGCAGTGAGATTATTGCTGCCTTATCTGGTAGATGACAAGCATTTGGCATGAACATGGCATCTACAACTATGATTTTCTCTTACCATGGTAGGAATGAAGAGCTTGAAGGTCCGCAACTTGAGTGATGCTTAACTACTTCATGTACCAGAGCATCCAAGGAGATATCTGCAAAGGGTAGTTCTGGAGGAGAAGACTCCTGCATATGTATTTGACGAATGTTGCTTTGAAAAGAGGAGAGAGGATCCACCACTCAAACGATCTCATCAATGGACAAGTAACATGGACATTCATCAACAATGTTCCATCCCAAAGGCCGAGTGTACAACACGAAGAGACAAACATCCATCAACCTTCTCCATGGTAAGTATCTTTACTCTGGAAACACCCTAACCATGATAGTTTAGGAAACCTCTTCATCAGCATACCCTTGAGCACTTAGCTCAAGACCCGCAATTTTTGCACCATACTTCTTCCAATGCATTTTCCAAGTAAGCATGCGTAGGGCTACATTACAAGGCCGTGCACAAGGCACATACTTTTTTCAACCCAGGCACAAACACACTTAACCATCATTCATTATGGGTTATGAGTAGTTGGCATGACTGCTCTCAACATCATCTTTGGAAGAGCTAGCGGATGTCATGGGAACAACATCCCTATCTCGGAAGCAAATTGAAGCCAGTAGTTGCTCCAAATCACTCTCGACAACCTCTTTTGAGCAACTTGCAGTTTTGAAAGCTCACAACGACACATTCTTGCTGGAATCCAAGGAACAAGCTCATACAACGGATGGACACCGCCTCTCAAAGCACCACATGGAACAGCCCTTCCAACAAGGGTCTGTCAGGGACGACAGACTCGAGAGGGGGGGGAGTGTTGAAGCTCAAAGTCAAGGACAAAGCATGGAAGCACATTGTGTTGACCTAAGCATCAACTTAGGGACTTGCGGAGAAAGAGACTATACCTCAATCCCCTCACAAGTGCATATAGTGGGGTTACACGCTTTTAATTATCAATCGAAAGAGTATGCGAACCCTAACCGAGTGTATGAGGACATGCAATCATGTAATGATCAATGCAAGTGAACTACTCTAAGAGTACAATCAAGGTAAATACTTATCCAAACAAGCTTCAACTGTCGGTCCAGGCGAAACGATACTTGGTGCAGCAGCCGTCAGTATTTTGGACTTTTCTCCCAGCTCCGAGCTCCAAACATAGCAAATAGCATATGCGTTTCGAAGCTCTCGAGAATACGCATCCAATGGCAGTGGTTTCACTCAATTCTGACGCTCCTACTTCAAGTTATGGTCAAAATACTGAGTCGCGGGAATACTTTCCTACACTTCAGCACTTCCTACACGTCGCACACACCTTACCTACAGCAAACAATAGCTCTCATGGATAGACAACACTCACAAGCACTCTTTCCAAGCAATACACCTGCATACAAGCTCACGAAGAAGAAGATAAGGAGTGAAGAAGACACAAATTCGAATTTCTGTGCTCTCTATTCTCACAATGGCAAAAAGTCGTTTACAAAGAGTCACATTTGACTTATATACTAGTGCCCTAAAAATGGTCCTTTCACACAAGAGACCGGCACTTTATTCACTAAAAGACTAATTTTCTACTATTTTACATGGGTAAGCTTCTACTCTTCTATGGGGATGCATCTAGAGGACTCCTCTAGTGCCTTTACAACGGGAAATATGTTACAAGGATGATTTTGATACAAAAATATGATGTCCAAATCGGAAAAATTTTGGGGCCCGTCTTTTTCTCCGCTTTGTGCGCTTTTTAGCTCTGCAACACTCTCCCCCTCTTCGTCTCTGTCGTCCCTTGACAGGCTTTGCTTCTTGTCTTCAGTTTATTCTCTGCACGCAACCTTTGCTCGTTGTTACCTGTTTATAAAACAGGTGTTCACTTTTGACGGCGTCTTCTCAATTCTTGTTTTACATTCTCTGGGCCTGATGCATTTGACTTGTTTGCCCGCAACCCTCGGAGTTTGACTGACTGCCTGATATTTCGCAGTCTAATTCACCTATAGGTTCTTAATTCTGGGTTGCCACGCACGCCACCAGTGGAAGGTTGAAGATGTGATGCTTCAGTCTTCGATCTGGACCTTCTAACAGATCAAGAGGTTGAAGCACCCATGTGGGTTACGTCCTTTCCTTGGTGTGTGTGCCCCTGCGGGGCTCTGTGCAGAGATGGGTGTTGCGCCCCTGCGGGGCTTCCTGCAGAGATATATCTTCAGATATTTCTTTTTAGTGAAGCTGCTTCTTTCGTTGTCTTCGTCTTTTCTTCTTCTTACTTGACTCTCCCTCAACACTGCCCCCCTCCTGAACTCTGTCATCCCCGACAGGCTTTTTGTGGCAACGTGTGTAGGTTTGGATGGTTTGTTGCTCTCTTTGATTTAGCAGATTAGCGTGACATAGCATGAACTCCTTCCATTGCCTAGACTTTACCCCATTCTCTGGCGCCTGTCTATGATCAGCAAAGAAACTTGTCTCATAGGCCACCAGTCTTGCATTCAAATTGGAGGTCATTTTAATAAAAATCTCTGAATCCATTTCAAAGAAGCCTGTAAAGAATGCTTCTTCGAAAGTCTGCATATATATCGATGGCAGAAACATAAGACGAGAAAAATAGGCCATAATAGTTAATCGGCTGGGAATAGTAGATAAATCAAAAATTAATGCCTCCGATCCTTGCGTAATGCCGATGAAATTCAAAAATGTGTATTGTGCATGTTGGAACACTTTTATTACCGTCAAGAACATGCTAAATATTTTATTTGTCATTTTGACTGCTAAATCTGGAACGGTAGCATATCTTTCAAGCCAAAATTCCATGGTTTTGACCATGTATTCCTCTGTTGGTAGGTAGTTATGTGGTGGACTAGGTAACAGTGGATAATTTAACCATTGATTATTAATGTTGCCTTGTCGCTGACCTTCCCAAAATTGCATCCAGGCTCTTCTACGGGGTAGTGGGCAAAATGCTGGATTGACTTGAAGCTCATACGGGGATGCTTCCCACTGTACCCGTAGTGTAGGGTTCTTTTCCAAGAGCTTTCTTCTCCATATTGGATCTGCTGCCTCAAACTCTGCTTGAGTATAGTTAAACGTATTATACCTAAAGTGGAGATTATGATCTGGTTCTTTATTTGTCGTATGCGTTATGTAATGCCGAGTTTGTTCCTTCAATAGCCCATATGGTACATTGAATGGCCTGAATATGTGCTCGAGTTGCTTGCTGTCGATTTGAGCCTCTTTCATTAATGTGATGATCTGGTCCTCAAATTCCGCAGTAAGCTGAGACACCAGTAGTGCCCTATCTGTCCGGCTTAGTTCTGCGATGTTTCGAATGTTAGGCTCAATGGGAACCTCCTTTTCCGCCCTTATTGGTGAATGATACGAGGGGGGAGAGAGAGGACGTACCTCTTCCTCCACAGTAGCCGTGGTGTTTCGTGGAACTACTGGTGTCCCCTGTTTTGCTTGCTGCACTAATTGCTCCTGAAGCTGTTTGATGAAATCTTCCTTTTTCTTGTTTTCCTCTTCAGCTTTAGCAATGGTTGCCTGGTGTTTAAGTAATTCCTGAGCCACAATATTCATGTGCTCTGTGTCTTCCTTACACTGTCGCAGGTAGCTAGTCTCTGCTTTTTTCCATTTTGTTCTAAGGGAAGCTGTGTCCTCCATGTACCTCTTTTCCCAATCTGTAATGACAGCTTGCTCCTGTCTGAGCTGGTTTTGTAATTTAGTGATCTGTTCTTCAAGTTTCTTGATATTTCCTTGTTGGTCATCAGTAATTGCCAGTGGCTGATCACCAATGAGAGCTGTCATTAACTCTTTATTCCTTTGTCGCATAGTGTCAGCTTCCTCCATACTGACTTTAAGCTGAGACTCTAAGATTTTGCTTCATGCTTGAATACGTGTCTTCTCAGTCTCACTCATCTCTAATTTCTTTGTTAGTTCCTGAACTTGGTCTTTCAGTTTTGTCTGTTCTATCTCTAGCATGTTGTTGTGTGTTCTGATTTCCTGAAGTTCTTTCTCTTTATTCAGCACTTGTTCTCGCACCTTGGCTAATTCTTTGGAAAGATGTTCACCTGCTCTTTCAAGTTCTTTCTTGTCTCGCATGGCTTGGTCGTAATCTTCATCCGCGTCAAGCATTAATTGTTGTGTGTCCAGAGCAGTCCTAATCATATCTTGCACAACAGGCTTGAGCTGAGCGATGTCTACATTCAGCCATGTCTTTGCTATTCCTGGAGTTTCTCCTGTTTGCACATCTTTGCCTTCTGCTACCTGGATTGTTTCATTATGCGGTTGTCTAACTTGCAGTTGTATTCTGGGTTCTTCATCATCTTCTTTTGCTTCATCCTTTTTAGTGGCACTCCCCTGAAACGTGACATCCATTGGGGAGGGTTCTGCCACAACCCTGATTGGCGTGAAGTGTTCCTCTGCTTCAGTAGCCTCATTCTCCATTTTTGATATCTCCTCCTCTGTCTTTGTGCTGGCCTTCTGGCTCTTCACCATAATTAACCTCATTTAGTTCGGTCCACTGTCCATCATCTCTGGATTCACTTCGAATATCCACATCCAACAATGATGTGTCTTTTCCTTCTTTGTCCTGTGATGAAGAGCTGGAATTATCTAGTCCGATTTCGCGGTATCGGTTAACTTTAATGAGTCTTCTTTTTGTTTTTAATTCCTATTGTGACTGCTGATAATGATGACCTTGCACTGGTAAGCTTATTTGTCCTTCCATGTATTTGTGTGTCTCTTCTAGTGCTTTAGTCAATTCTTCCTTCGTGATTTGTTTCTGTCCTGCAATGGTCACTTTGGGCAGTTCATGGACTCTTTTTGTCCTAGGTTCTCCTTCTTCATCTTGCTTGGCTTCTCTTAGTCTTTTTGTGCCTCTCATTCTCGGCTGAGAGCTTGTTTCGGCTTCTTCTCTGCTGATGGCAACCTTCTTTTTCTTAGGGACCGTTGCTGGTTTTGCATACTGAGCTAGTTTTTCTGAAGTTGGCATCTCTCTCAAACAATTCTTCATATCCAAAGCTTCATAGATCAGTAACGTGAGAGCGGAACTACCATTCAAAAACTTCTTCTGTCCCCACTTCTTCTGGGCTTCAAATAACCTTTCCTGAACATAGCTTGTTAAATTGATCTTGTTTCCAATTTGCCTCATGGCATGCGATAGTAGTTGGACTACAATTTTCTGTGGAGCTGTATACCTGTGCATGCTAGGAAAGCAAAAATCTTGATGTACCAATCGTACAGCATCCTCTATGTCAATTCTGTTAATTTCCAGGAATGATCTCTTCTTGGGATCATGGCATTCATCTTTGACACTCGTACTACCAGCTTGATTCCATCCAAAAGTTTTATTGATCAATTCATGGGTGAATTGAATTGTCTTCCAAGCTCCGACTTTATCCAAAACTTTTGCTTCGGGAACTGAGATTTTCGTCGCGGCAGGCTGCATGGTATTCATCACCTGTGCACATCTCTGAAAGTCTGGCACATATATAGGCAGTTTAAGAAATGCCTCTATTCCTGCTTGTGTCCATACATCCTCAATATGAGGTAGTCCTTGTATTATTGTCTTGAAATCCTGGGACATGATTGGGAAGTAATGATCTGTGTCCATGATTTTGATTGTAGCCATGAAGATTAGCTCTGCCACTGGTTGATCATCTCTGAACCAGTGACCTCTTGCTTTTGTTACTGATTCCAATGGAAGAAGCTGCACCTCTTCTTGCTGTGTAGATTCGGAATCAGTGGAAGCCATCTGCACTCAATGTAGAGCACGGATTAGTTGCCATATATGATCATAAATCCTCCTTTATTTGTTTTTCACAAGCTCGATATTGCTCCGAGTGAATGGTGTCGTCCCTTTCCCGTGTGTGAGAAAGGTAATACCTGGATTTTTCTTATTTTTATTTATTTTTATCTTTTCATCTGAAAAAGAAAACAGATCAGTTAGTTTATAGCCGAAGCGGTTATTGAATTGTTTTTGGAGTAATTTTCTTAGTATCTGTACAAGTGCACTCCTATTTCCCCGTGAGGAAAATGTGCTTGACTATCCTGAAATAGAAGAAGGATGTGCCGAATGCTTGGCCTTGTAATGTGGCCCTATCATGCATACTTTGGGTATTGACAACTCCATATGTGTGCAATTGGAAGTAGTTGGCGTATGCATGCCAGTCATTTTCTCTTTCGGTATCCACATTTGCTTCATTGTGCTGGACTTCGTTGTATGTTGCCCACTTCCGCTGCAAGTGGTTTTTTTCTTTTTGTTGTAGGTCTGCTTGATCGGATTTGTAAATTGCGGAATGGTTTGGGTTGCCCTTACAGACTCCTTCTTTCTCCAGTAACTCTTTTGTTGTGGCTGTTTTGCCTGAGGACTACGTTGGTTCTTCTTGTTCTGAGGATCTTCCCTTTGGTTTGGTTTCCTTGGAACGCAAGACTTAGGAATCCAGATTTGTGAACAATCCTGTTGAGCGGCTACTACTTTCTTTGGGATCCAGATTGTAGCAATTCGTTGATGACTTCGTTGTTTCGACTGATTTGTTTTCACACTTGATGGTTTGTTCTGCTGTCGTGTGTGCTTTGGTAGTCGAAGATATTCCTTCACTTGATCTCTCCTTATCCACGCTTGGTTAGAGTATGGAATAGGGTATGTTTTAATGGGTACAGATTTTGAATTACTCTGTGGCATAGTCTCTTTGATGCAGGGTGTTTCAGTGAGGTTGATTTCAGTTTGAGTGATACTGTCAAGACTTGCCAGACTTGAATAAGGTGTGCAAGCAGAATTCATTGTGTCCGCACATATAGTACTTGATGAAGGTGTCTCTATAGTGCTAGAGATCATGCATTCAGGACTTTGTTCATTAGATTGAATTGTTTGCTCCATGCTCGCAGATTTAATTGGTCGTTCATCTAGTAAACTGAATACTTCACGATGTCCTATCCTGGCTGAGATGTATCCTAACGCCAATTGAATGGTCACCTCGTATTCGTAAATCCAGTCTTGACCTAACACTATCTCCTCCAGTAAATCTTGATCATGACACACTAATAGCTTTTGTTCCATAGTGTTGTTGCCAAGATGTAAAGGTAAGGTGATCTTACCTAGTGGTGGTTCCTGCGTATTGTAGGTACACTGCGTCTTTTCCCCAATCTTGTACGACCTTTAGCTGTCTCATGAAAGGCCTTCCCAAGATCATTTCATAATTGCTTGGCCTTTCGAAGTGACAAATTGCTAAAGTATGTTCAAATTCCACTCCACACGTAGTGAAGACTACTCGTTCCAACAATCCTAAGGGTCTTTCCGTATGTCCATCTGCCATTTGTATTTTCATGCGTGTTGGTCTTAATGCTGGTTGACCCCATTTCTCCCAAATTTCTTTGGTAGCAATGCCAACTAGCTCCTGAATCTAATATGGCTTTGGTAGTGTAACCCCTATAGGTGATTGGAAGACAGGTATTTCCTTCATCTCCTTCACTAAAGTCTCCTACCTTATCCACTGGAATTCTCACTGTTTTTACTTCGTCAGCTATCTCTTTCTTTTCCTCCTTGGCTTCCCATTGATTGATCAATTTCTCTTTTAAATGTGGTTTTACCTTTAACAGTTCTTCGAATGTTAGGGTACATGGGATTTTCACCTCTCTAAGGCGTTGTATGATTTCAGAAGTTTGCACTGACGGGTTCGTTTCTCGTTTCCTTATTGAGGGGATGCGATATAGTTCTGAATTGTGTTCGTACTCCCCTGTGTAATTGGGTAGTTCCTTTACATCTTCTTCTCCTTGGTCACTTGCATCCATCTGTAAAATTTCTTCTGAGTTTAGTTCAGGTATTGAACCCTCTATTTCATTTTCTGCTTCTAATTCTTCAAAGGGCGGTTCCATTCCTTCTACCTTTTTCCACTTGTCCTCTTGAACTCGTGCCCATAGATCTTTAGTCCATTCTCCTTCTATCTCGGGAACTATGGATCCTTCCTTTCTCTCCATACCCCGTTCGTCATTCTGGGTTCTACTCACTTCAGGCTTTTCATGAGTGTTTACACACTCTTGGAACTTCTCTTCAGAAATTCGGGTATTGGGTAAAGGTGATGCAGGTTTTTCTAAGGTCTGTTGTGCAACTTCTATCAATTTTTTGCAGATCTCCAGTCTTTCCTTTTCTAAGTCGCCTCTTGGATATTCTCTCTCGTGTTGTTCTATGGTAGGTCCTGCTTTTATTCGTGCCTTGTATGCCTGAATCCACATGGCTAATTCTTCAGGCATAGGATCTGCTAACACTGATCCTACCTCCTCTTTTCCGTACTGTTCATTTTTATTCTCTTCTTTCCTCTTCGGTTCTTCCTTTGGTTTTTGTTTGTTCTCCTCCTTTTCCTTCTTTTGCAATAACTTCTTTTCTTTTATCCTATCCCTTCGGTGCTTCCATCTTAGGGACCTTTTACTTGCAATACTCTTTTCTGGCTCTTCTGAGTCTTCAACTCTTTGAGGGATGGGTGTGTCCCTCTCCTTGTCGCTTTGATTATTCTCCTTCGTTTTATCAGGGGTCTCTCTGGCTTTGGCTCTCGTTATTGCTTTCAACGGTACTGAGTACTCTTTATCACTCCCTGATGATTCAATCACTTCTATTACATTGATTTGCACGTTAGATGTAATCTTGTTAGGATTCTTAGGGCAGTCTCTGAAAAGGTGTTCCTTACCACGATCACTACAGTAGCCTTCCCCAACTCGTTGTGGTGGTGGTGGGTTTGGCAATGTGCATTCTCTGATGTAGTGATCACCTCCACATCTGTAGCATGGTCCTCTGGGTACAGGCGGTCTGTTCATGGGTCGGGGTGGTATAGTTGCTCTAGGAGCTGTGTACATTAATGGCACATAGTCCTGCTCGTATCCGTATGAACTGTCACGTATTTCCATGCCATAAGCATATGGTTCATACAGTTGTCCATATTCTATCATAGAACTTCCATAATTAGGGTATGTTCCTTGACTAGAGTCATAACACGAATCATATGGTTCATTACTAGTCAAAGGTGTGGCTGGGACTATAGCTCTCTCTAGGTTTTCTTCCGGTTGAGCAATCTTGACTGGGACAACGTTCTGAGGATGGGGCGGTTGTTGTCCTAGTACTGGCTGTGGTTGGGTGTATCCCTGATATGCATATGGTCGTGGCACTGATGCTTGCGGCTGATAAGTGGGATATCTAACGACTTCACCTCCTTGGTCTCTCTGAGGGTATCCGTAAGGTCTTGTGTATTGTTGTGCCGGTCTTGCTTGCCTATTGTAGGGACAATTTTCTGTGCTGTGATTTGTGTATTTTTGTTCCACGCTGCAAAATTGTAGAGGTCCTGGGACAGTGGGTCTATTATAAGCATAAGCCGGTGGTGGGACTACTCCCCTAGTACACAAGTGAGAAGGATGATCACCTCCACACTGCATACACCTTCTAAGCATGGGTACTCTCATCGGATTATTGGGGTAGTTCCTCTGTCCTTGAACGTTCAACTTTTTAGCTAACAAATCGGCTATTTCCTCCACATTGTTTTTAGTCATGGATGCGTTACTGGTCGAATCTTCGCTTTTAGAGCTTCCTTGAGGTATTTTCAGGTCCTCTGCTAGGTTATCTTCTAAATCTATGCATTCCTTCATGCATTCTTGCAAAGTCTGAACCCTTTTTACATACACCAACGATCTTAAGGATTCGTTCAATAATCCCTCCAAAAACAATGATACCATTTTATTTTGTGTTGGCCTCTCTTCCATTGGGCATCTGTCTACATACTGCTTGAATCTTCTGGCAGCCAATCTCACTGACTCGGTAGGGGCTTGTTTGAAGCTATGGATTAAAGATGAAGAGTTGTTTTTGATTCCTGATTTAGTAAATTCCTCAATCATTTCTTGGTACACTTGTTCCATGTTCTGAAAGGTATTAGGGTCCAATGGCTGAAACCAAGCTAACGCAGTATCTGACAGTGTAAGACCAAAGGACTCATATTGAATCAAAAAGTCTTCTACCTGTTCGGCTCTGATTACTTGTTTGAATTCAGCTATATGATTGTAAGGTTCACTAGAGCCATCATAGTGATTTCTCATGCATTTAGCAACTTGGATTGGCCTTAGTCGTCTTCCTGCCTCGGGTTGTTTAGGCATTACTGGGAAAATTGGTCTTCCTATAGGTATGCCCGGTCCTCTTACTACCGGAGGTCTGACTGGAGCATGAGTTCCAAGTCTGGGGTCAATAGTTGGTTGAGATCGGTAGTTAGGGTTATTTGCAGGCATAGCAAACTGCACATGTGGTCTAACTGGTATTTGTGTTTGTTGTGTTTGTTGTGTTTGTCCCGACTGCTGGTATGAATCATTATGGGATGTTCTAAGTGGATGTCTTGAAGTAGTGGCTTGGTCCCTAGGGGGAAACACTGGGATATTCTGATATTTCAACTCAGCTCTTCCTGCTTCTGTTAAGGGCCAATATCTTCTCTGATTCTTGTCTAGATATGTGATGATGGTGGAGAAATCAGGATCTTGCAGCTCATAGATGGTGACTGGGTTAGGAGCTGCTTCCCAAATAGAAGAATGTGCTCTAAGGAGATGCTCCATCCCATTGATCAAATATACATCCATTAAGGTGTCATCTTGGGGAATCAGATCTCCTCTCCATATTCTTGCAACTGTAGACCTTCCTCTAGGTATAGTTACTTGCTCCTCATTTCCTCCTCCATTCAAGTTTGAAGCATTATTTTCTTCACCAATTTCATTAATGTCTTCTGGGTGTTCTGTGACAACATATTGAATGTCTCTTTTGTCCATGTATAATCCTCCTACGTACTTGACTGCTGGTCTAGGCACGATGTAAGCTTCTGAAGCTTTCCTTAACCTGGCCACTGATCTGTTTAGACCATCCACATAAATAGGGATCTCATTTTGGTTGGTGTTCACATACTCCAAAGAGGTCCTGTACTCTCCCTCAATGATTGACATCATGCCAATCATGGGTAGAGTGTTCTGCATGTCTTCTGAAGCCATGGGAATTTCTTCCTCTGACTCACTAGATGTCTCTGAGTAATGTGAACGGTTACTTGGCTCTGCCACACTACCTACAGAAGAAATCACACTTCTTCGGCTTCCTAGGGTTCTTCCGGATCTCAGGTTCATCCACTTCTAAACTCTGATCAGACTTTGATATCCTTGGGCCTTTGGCACTCTTCTCTATAGGTCAAAAATTGTCTAGAAGACTTGGGTTGGAAAGAAATGGGTAAAAAGGAATTTTGTCAGAACACGATACTTATCTCCCAAACTCACGATACACGATCTCCAGATTTAGACGATACCCGATACTTGACAAATATCGCGACACCTGCGAAACGATACCGATCTCTTAATAAAACGATACCGATACCTGGAGGTAAACGATACACGATATTTGGTCTCAGGCGATACACGATACTTGGAATAGACGATACTCGATATGTGGGAAGTATCGCGATCTTTGCTCAAAACGATCTCTGGGCCAAACGATACTTGGCTGGAAACGATATACGATACTTGATATCCCACGATACACGATATCTGAACAGAAACGATCGACGATACACGATATTTGGTAAGTATCGCGATCTCTGAGACGCGATACACGATACTTGACCCAAACGATACTCGACACTTGAGATCCACGATACACGATCTCTGAACTGAAACGATCGACGATACACGATATTTGGTAAGTATCGCGATCTCTGAGACGCGATACACGATACTTGACCCAAACGATACTTCACCAACGATCGCCGATACTTGATCAAAACGATACTTCAGAGAAACGATACACGATCGGTAGTAAGTATCGCGATCTCTGAGAAGCGATACACGATACTTGAGGACAACGATACTTGATCTCTCGCAAACGATCGCTAGCAAAACGATACACGATACTTATCAGGTATCGCGATCTTTGACCAAACGATACTTCTCAAGTATCGCGACCGGCACGTGACGATACACGATCCACGATACTCAATAGGCGATCGCTGACAAACGATCTCTGACCAAGTATCGCGATCGGTATGAAACGATACACGATCGATGGGAAATATCGCGATACTCAACCTCAGGAGCAAAACGATACTTGTGAAGTATCGCGATACTCGACCGAGGGAGTAAAACGATACTTGACCCTAGGACAAATTTTGGAAAAAGATTTTTTAAGTTTTGATTTTGACCCCTTGATCTCCTAGCTCCTCTCTTCTCTCTTCACTATCTGTATCAAACAAACCACACTTTTTACCCCCTGAACACCTCAGACGATACCTGACGCAGATCGTTTGGTTCTAGCTACTGGATTCAAATGATAAATGTGAGCTACTATGAATGTGCTTACCTCAAGCTCTTTCTCTCCACACTTTAATCACTCCTCAATCGCTCTGCGCAGCTCAAACGACCGGTCCAAAGCTCACGATACTCGACGGGGATTCTGCACGATACTTGCCCAAAAGCACAAGTAACTTGCAAAATGAAATTTTTTGGCTTTTATAGTTGGGATTTTCTTGCTTACAAAAAGGAAATTTTTCTGAACAAGACTAAACTCTACTCTAATGACTTGGTCTACTCTCTAGCTACTCCTACTCTCCTCCTACTACTCACTTCCCTAATCTAACAACTCACTACACACACTCCAAGAATGAGAAGTAGCAAGTGCGGCTGAAAATGACTTACCAAAGAAGGGAAAACTTCCACTCCTCCACTTACTTCAATGCAAAAAGCTACTTACCATCACACGAATGCCTCGGTTGATTCGTCCCTCCCCGGCAACGGCGCCAAAAAGTGTGTTGACCTAAGCATCAACTTAGGGACTTGCGGAGAAAGAGACTATACCTCAATCCCCTCACAAGTGCATATAGTGGGGTTACACGCTTTTAATTATCAATCGTCCAGGTATACAATCTTTCCAGGTGTATCCGGGTCCTTAAATTCGTAGATTATGATGGAGCCTACCTCACTAGGTTGTTCTGTTCTGTATCTCCAAAATGCTTCGTCAGTTTCTTTATTTACAAACAACTCTATGCTTCTGTTGTCCTGAGGGATCCACTCTGGAACTAGTACTCGTGTCAGTACAGATTTCCCTCTAGGTGTCCTAGGTTCTTCTAATGGTTCTTTTCCTTGAGATTTAGTTTCCGTCTCTAGCTGAATTACGCCAAACTCATTGGTGTTGTTTGGCTGCGTACTTAAGATATACATCGTTCCTTCCTTGTCTATGTACGTGTCTCGCTCAAATTTCACCACTGGACGTTCCAATCCAATGGGTTGATCGGGGTTGTGCATTTGTACTACTTGTCTTCGCAACCCATCCTCATAGATGTGAGCACCTAAGCGGTTGGTTCAGAGAAACTCTAGTTGAGTCCTATAGGGTCCTTCTGGTCTTTCAAAGTATGCTACATTTGACCCTCCGTCTGGTCTTTCTGTGCTAAATGCCATTTCTGATTCGCTAGTATCTGAGCTCTTGTAGGGATAACTAGTGTCCAATTGTTGAGCCCACGATCGTGCAGTAGTTCCTACACTTGCCTCTGATGATCTAAGGCTTCGTCGGTCTGACTTACCTATGTGTTTGCTTGATCTAAGGTTCGTTAATTTTCTTCCTTGCACGCTCAGTACACTCTCAGATCGTCAATGATTCTTTGATCTTTACTTGATTCTTTTTAAATTTCTTTAGATTTTTGTCTTGATGTATGCGTCACGAATTCAACTTTCTGTGGTACTTTGAGTTCTCGTTCCGTCAGACTTAAGTTCTTTCCTTTAGGTTTTCGTATTACACACCTCTACTTTAGTCTTGAACTTGATAAATTTAATTCTCTTGAACTTGAGGCATTCCTATCGTCGTTAATCCACAATGCTAACATTTATCCTAAGCAAAAAATTGACTGAGGGGGTTGAGTAATCTTCCAACCTCGAGTCAGCTTTTCTGGTTGCTCTGATGCCCAAGAAGCCGCACTTCCCAAGCTTTATGCCCTTCACTGCCTTGCCTTGAATGCCTTTGATTGCCTTTGCTAGACCTAGAAAAATCCAATATTAGACCAATATCACAAATGAATGATCAAGCACTTGAGTTTATACACTTTTAAAGTCCCTTAACCTTTGGCAACTTTTCTTCCAAAGCCCCCTTTCTTTCCTAGTCCCAACTATGTCAAAAAACGGACTTCGGATGAAAAAGATATGAGCGTTCAGGCTCTTGGGGGTAAAAACTGACCAACAGGTTTTTCTCCAAATATGAGCTAAGGGGTCTCCTATGAGTCTAATCACCCAAAAATTTCCCAAAAATAGCCCCAAAATTGGCCAAAAATTGAAACCCTAAAATTTGCGTTTGGGGTGAGCAATTGCGATGGTCTGAGATGATCGCGATGGTCTGGGACCGTCACGATGGTCTAGGCGAACCGTCGCAATGGCGTGATGCGCGAACCATCGCGATGGTCTGAAGTGCACGGTCGCGATGGTCTAAATGTGAGCAATCGCGATGGTCGGGGTGAGGCGTCGCGATGGTCCGACTGAGAGAACAATCGCGATGGTGTCAGTCAACGGTCAACGTGAACCGTCGTGATGGTCTGAAGTGAACCGTCGCGATGGTCACAGATGCGATGGCATGAGCCAATCGCGATGGTCCAAATTTTGAATTGTCGCGATGGTGTAAGGGTCTCGTCACGATGGCGTGGCTAGTGAGCAATCGTGATGGTCTAGCTTGCCACGTGGCACTATCGAGGCGATGGCATGGGCCAATTGCGATGGCGTGGGGTCGACGGGATCGTCGCGATGGTCAAGAACCGTCGCGATGGTTCAAGTGAACCGTCGCGATGGCGTGAGACCGTCGCGATGGTCCGGCCGAGCCGTCGCGATGGCGTGAGCCAATCGCGATGGTGTGACACAATCGCGATGGTCTGAGCCAATCGCGATGGTCCACCAAAGTGTGAATTTTTGAAATGTGTCTGTGGATTCGTGCATACGCTTGTGTCGCCTACCTCGTGGTGTGGTCGCTTACCAAAATTACCGAACTTGGCAGACTCTGACACACTCGGCAGATCTCTGACAGAAAGTGAAATTTTACCTTTTCCAAGCTTTCCTGATGCACTGGAGCTCTGTACCTGCAAGAAAACTCAAAAACACACAAGTACACACAAGCACAAAAGCTCTCTCTCTCTCTCTCGCACATGCACAAATGAGGGGAATGGGTGGATATGGTGAATTTTTTGATTTTTTTGGAGTTGGAGATGATGATGCGGTGATGAAGATGGAGTGTGGGGGAGGTGAAAAACACTAAAAGCTAACTAAAAACAACAACAAAAACTGAAATTTTTACCTTCCAACGCCACTTCTTGCTATACTCTTACCATCACACATTCGTCCTAGACTCGATCCCCGGCAACGGCGCCGAATTTGGTGTTGCTCTAGCACAATGGTGAGAACCACGTTAAGAAGCTCCACCTCCTTAATGTCAATCTGCGTAAGAGATAGGAGTGATATGAAGATCGTGAATGTGAGATGAAGTGAGAGTGAAGGTGAGAAGCATAGAGATGCACACACACATACACACACACTACAAAGAGACAAGCAAGATACAATGGAAGGTGAGAATTCAACTCTATTACTCAAGAACACTCTTACAAGCTCAAAATAGCTCTAAGCTCTTCTCTACTCACACAAGCTAGCCTCAAAAATGAGAAACTCTTTTTATAGTTTCTAGACTAGTTTTGACTGGTTTCACATCTAGTGACCGGCATAGTTAAAAAATAGGTCCTATGCGCTATTTGAGAGGGTAAACGGTGTCTAAAAATAACCAAAATTGATACGCTCATTCTACCTAAGCTCCTCAAGCTCGAGGACTCCTCGGCTTGCACAAAATGGAGCTATGGATTACAAAAAGGGTTTTTCTATGTTACATATGTTACAATAGTGATGAAAATCACTGTTGGAGGTTTTGAAGAATATTTAGAAAACATAAATCTTTGAAAAATGGATTTGACTGGCTTCCTGCTCTGTCTTTACATGCGTCCGCATCTTCTATGCCTCTGGCTACTGCTACTGCCAACAGGGAGCTAGTATCATGGAGGAAAATTAGTATTGACAAGAATCATTGATATGACCAAAGTACCAGAGGATAATGTGAGCATATAACTTTATGTGAATGAGGCTATTGAAGAATCCTTTGGAGGTTTCAATTGACCTAACCTCACACTAAGGATGAGTTCATAGTGTATGAGTTCAGAGAACTAGACACCCCTATAAAAGTAACCTATCTAGGTCATGACTCACAGAGGATGTACCCAATGTCGGAATATAGTAAACAAACTCATGTTTGGAAGGGTGAAAAAATATTTCCCTTGCACAAGCCTACTGCATCCTAGAAACAAACGAGTACATGACCATCTAATCCATTAGGTTCCCAGAATGCTCAAATCAAAGAAATCACCACTCTATAAGATAGTTCTTTACAAGTAGTAATATGATTTTACTAGATCTCTTGGTGTATGATGACTTCTCTCGAGATATATATGCTCATGAAGCCTATATAATTGGCTTTGCATTCCAATAATATCCGTAAATGCAAAAGAAATTGAGATGTAGTTCTTGGTTCCAAATTGTTGAAGCTCAAAGTCAAGGACAAAGCATGGAAGCACATCAAAAGGTGGACACACAAGGAAAGGGAGCAAGTAGGGAGCTCCAAGAAGTGTATGTCAAATTTTCAGAAGAATCCCCTACGAAAATAGTGATTTTCATCACTAAAAACCATTGTAAATACCATTATCTATTTTTAGTAACTCCATTTTGTTCAAGCCGAGGAGTCCTCGAGTTTGAGGAGTATTAAAAGTACCATCGTACCAATTTTCATAATTTTTAGACTTCGTTTGAGCCCTCAAATAAGCCCTGGAACCTAATTTTTAACTAGGCCGAACACTAGGTCTGGACAGGGCCAAAACTAGTCAAAAAACTATAAAAAGAGCTAGAGAGCTCATTTTTGGGGTTAGCTGGAGAGAGAATAGAGCTTTTGTAAGAGAACTCTTTGCAATCTAAGCTTTCCATTGTTCCTCTCTTTGATCTTACTTTGTGCGCGTGTGTGTGTATGTGTGTGTATGATTGTGTACTTTCACTCACGCACTTGTGCCTTCACTTGCTCGTGGTCTTCATACCGGTCCTCACGTCTCCGCGGATTGACAAGTAAAGGAGGTGGTGCTTACGCTTGAGCTACACCAAATTTTGGTGCCGTTGCCGGGGAGAGAGCTTCGAGGACGAGCGTTGTGATGGTAAGATCGTAGATTTGCGACGTTGGAAGGTAAAAAAACTGTCATTTCAGTTCATTTTCTGTTTTTTCCTCTTCATCTTCATCATCATCATCATCTCCACCTTCTTCCATCTTCTTCTTCATAGAAAATTCTTGTTTTTTAGTGCATTTTCACCATCTTCATACCATTTTTCATGCATTATTGTGTGGGAAGGAGTTAGGAGAAGCAAGGGAGAGCAAGCGTTGTGTTTTTTTCATGATTTTCTGCTCATACGGAGCTCGCCATAGCCGGCGCTCAGAAATTTGAATTTCCCGCCAAAAAACACGATTCTGTGATGAAAATCGCGATTCTGTGAAAATTCAAAATTTTTTGAAAAATCACGATTTTCTGTTTTCCCGCCTAAAAGTTGGCTGAAAAAATCACGATTCTGTGGTCATTCTTAGAATCACGATTCTGTGAGTGTGCTCAAAATCGCGATTCTCACAAATCACGATTTTCAGTCAAAAAACACGATTTTGAGAAAACACGATTCCCTACTCAAAATCGCGATTCTCAAAAAATCACGATTTTCAGTAAAAAACACGATTTTGTGAAAAAAAAAAAAAAGGCGATTCTGTGTAATCACGATTTTTTGCTCAAAATCGCGATTTTCTAAAAACACGATTTTGTGCTCAACATCGCGATTTTCATGCCAAAAACACGATTCTGAGAAAATACGATTTTCAGCGGGCTCAAAATCGCGATTCTCACAAATCACGATTTTCAGCAAAAAACACGATTTTGTGAATCACGATTCTCTGAGTCAAAATCGCGATTTTCAAAAACACGATTCTGTGCTCAAAATCGCGATTTTCATGTCAAAAAACACGATTCTCTAAAACACGATTCTGTGCTCAAAATCGCGATTTTCATGTAAAAAAACACGATTCTCTAAAATACGATTCTGTGCTCAAAATCGCGATTTTCATATCAAAAGAAACACGATTTTCTAAAAACACGATTTTCAGCGGGCTCAAAATCGCGATTCTCACAAATCACGATTTTCAGCCAAAAACACGATTTTGTGCTCAACATCGCGATTTTCAGAAACACGATTTTGTGCTCAACATTGCGATTTTCATGCCAAAAACACGATTCTGAGAAAACACGATTTTGTGAAGAAAAACACGATTTTGTAAATCACGATTCTCTGAGTCAAAAATCGCGATTTTCAAAAACACGATTTTGTGCTCAACATCGCGATTTTCAGAAACATGATTTTGTGCTCAACATCGCGATTTTATGAGTTCACAAAATCGCGATTCTCTGAAAGTTCACAAAATCGCGATTTTCTCCAAAGGTCCTGTTTGCCTGTTTTGACCCCGAAGAGCCTGAATTGGCATAACTTTTTCATCCAAAGTCCATTTTTTGAGCTCTATAGCTCGTTGGAAAGCTCGTTTCAAATCCTACACGTTGATTTTAAGATAGGATAATTTGAAGTTGACCCTCAAGTGGGACTAGGGAACCAAGGGGACTCCAAAGAATTTTGAACCATACCAAGGGGAAAATTTGGACTCTTGACTAAAGCTTATGAACCTGAGATCTGGTAGACACTTAGGCAAGGATAAACAAAGCATTAGATCTTCTGAGGCTAGTGTCAACCATACATCCAAGTCTTGGGCACAACAACTAAGTGGTCATCTTTTACTAAGTTCAGACACAAGTGATTCAGAAATGTCTTTTAGCATGGGAAAACCTGCAGGTGGCTCAGGGACTGCCCATCTACAAACACCAGAAGGTCCCTATAAGACACAGTTGGAATATATTCGGACCAACCAATTAGGTGCTCGCATCTATGAGGATGGTCTGAGGCGATCAGTGGTCCAACTCAAAAATCCAGATCAATCCTTTAGACTTGAACACCCGGTGGTCAAGTTCGAAGAGGGTTCATACATTGATAAGGAAGGAACCATGTATGTGGTCACCAACCTACCAGATAGGACTGATGAGTTTGGAAATGTCATTCCTGAGAATGAAATAGGAGACCTAGAACAAGGAAATGTAGGACAAGGACCCCAGACTCCTAGAGGTAAGTCAGTTTTGACCCGAGTGATCACTCCAGACTGGATCCCTCAAGATAACAAAAGCATAGAACTATTTTTGAATAGAGAAACAGAGGAAGCCTTTTGGAGATTCAAGCCAGATCAACCTAGCCAATTGGGCATAGTCATCATCTACGAGTTCAAGGATCCAGAGATGCCAGGCAAAGTTGTTTACCTGGATAACACATCAGAGAAAATTTTCTTAGTAACAGAACATGATAGACATGCATATACTTGGAAGAATGAATTGATTTTCCCCCCACCAAGATCCAATGTTTCCCATGGCCACCAAGGAGTAGGATCATCCCACGCTCATGAAGCCCAGAGAGAAAGAACTAGAGAGAGACCTGAGGTAAGTTTTGCACACACTGTGGGCAGGAATAGATCAGGATTTGAAAATGAAAGACCTGAAAGAGAGAGACATCAAGCACATAGGCAAAAAAGAGATGAACATGATTTTCCATTGCCTAGGCCCCGAGAGCACCCAAGAACCCTTAGACCCACTCAAGTGATCAAGGCAATGAAGAATTATTTTGACGGGTCAGGAGATCCTTATGATCATGTGGCCGAGTTCAAACAAGTGTTAAGAGCTGAACAGGTTGAGGATTTATTCACCCAATACGAGGCATTTGGTTTGACTCTTAAGGGCACTGCCTTGGCTTGGTTTCAACCATTGAGTAGTCGCAACTATCGCGATATAGGTCAACTGCTAGACGAATTCATTGTAGAATTTTCCAAGAGTGGTATCAGGCATAACACATCATCCTTGATCCACAGTTTCAAGCAGACACCCCAAGAAACAGTGCGACTAGCAGGTAGAAGGTTCAGACAGTACCTAGAAAGATGCCCTGCTCCCGAGTTACCCACACCAGCCAAACAAGTGGCTTTGTTCTTAGATGGCTTACTGAGCACAAAGTTAAGATCATATGTATATTTGAAAGAGCCTAGATCCATAGAAGAGTGCGTGCGGACATGCATTGACATAGAAGATAAATTGGGTGAGGAGTTAGGATTATCCAAACTCTATAAGGATTCAGATAGTTCTACTAGTCATACTTCAAAAATCTCCACGGAAATAGAGGAGATAGCTGAGCAAGTTGCCAAGAAGCTGGGAGTCCAAAATAAACAAACACAGAGAGTCACTCCAGTGAATCGGTGTTATACTTGTGGGGGCGACCACATGGCTAATGTATGCCCAATGCAAAACCAAAACATTAGAGAAAGGAATTCTCCATATTGCACTATTGAGAGAAAATACACAAACCACACGGCTCAAGATTGTCCCTACAATAGGCAGGCTGTTAGACAGAATTATCAGCAACCTTACCCACAAGGTAGGTATCAGAACCAATACCAACAACCATATTATAGACCACAACAGCAATATCAGGTACCATATAGGCCACAACCTGTCTTGGGAAACCAACCACCAGCTCCAGCCAACGTGATTCCAGTCAAATATGCTGTGGGAGAGGAAAATCCAAACAGAGCATTGGTGCCCCTAACCCCATTGATACCAGATAATGATTCTCATGCTCATAGTTCAGACTACTCCCATGAAGGTAGTCCACATGCGTATTACACAGAGTCACCTGAACATAGTGAGATTTACTCGTATCAATATGAGGCACCACCTATGGAGCAAAATTGGGAGCCAGAATACTCTAATGTCATGTACACAAATCCTAACCCTAGGCCCCAATTGAGACAAATGAGACCACAAGCCCCTAGAGGATCTTGTTTTAGTTGTCAAGGTGATCATTTCATTCGTGACTGTCCCCACCCATCATCTCCGAGTCAAGGACAGGCTATCACAATACAGGCTTTTTGCCCTGATTGTGGCAAAGACCATCTCCCTAGAGATTGTCCAAGAAACCCCTCCAGCGCACCCAAGATTACACCCATTAATGTGGTAGGCTTAGTGGCGGATTCAAGTTCAAGTAGCAGTAATGTGGCACCTATACAGGCAGTTACTAGGGCACAAGCATTAAAACAGGATAAACCAGCAGAGCAATCAGAGTCGAGTGAATCAGGAGAGCCTAGTAAGAGGAAAACAAGAACATGGAAGGATACCAGAGAAAAGGCCAATCGTAAGTGGAATAAAAAGTTATCGGAACTAGAAGAAAGCTTAAAAGAAGCGAAAACAAAAATAGAAGACATTGCATCTCAAAGCCCCTCGCATGCCGAAACTCCATCCACTCCACCTCATCCCACCCCACCACCCATTGTAAATAGACCACAACCAGGGTCTGTTCTTGCAGATCCAACCCCAGAAGGCTTGGACATGATGTTCAAGGCCTACCAGGCTCGACGTCAAGAAGGGCCTACAGCTGCAAACCTAGACAAGAGTTACCCTAGAGCGGACTTAGAGATTGAACGGATGAAAATGTGCATGAAAATGGTAGAACAAGCTCAAGCTATACTTGAGACTAGTCAAAAGTTCAATCAGACAAACTCTGTCAAAGGGGATTTGCATTTCCAAAGCTTACTAGAACGATTAGAGCAGTTGGTAAACAAACCACAAGTTTCTTTACCTCCACAGGCTCAACCAGTTATTGAAAGAGGAAGCTCACCACCAATGGGAGCTTATGTTCCTAATTCCACGGATCCAAGAATACCTCCTTCAATTCAACAGTACTCTCAAGAATTCTTGCGGGAAATACAAGAAGAGAAATGGGCCAAGGAGAAGGGTAATTCCCCTCCTATTCCTGAGATTGATGATCTTCATGATCAATTTCCCCAAGACATTCCATCTATTTACGGAGATGAAGCAGAACAACAAGAAGACGAAAGGTTAGATTTTGAATCTAATACCTTAGAAGAACTGCCTCAATTTCCAGGCCCATGGGAATCTGAATCTCTCCAGATTAGAGCTCCCACAATACTAGTAAGAAATGAAGACTCAATGGTTCCAAGGAACACGGATGTCGTGAAGAACACTAAGGTTCAGTGTCATCTCATTGTAGAAGAGCTGCTCAAAGCAAAACCTGAGCTTTGGAATCATGTGAAGGATCAGGTTCCAGAACTTGATTCCAACATGCCAAAAGCAGGCTCCAAGCAAAGGGTACCAGAGATACCTCTGGACAAAATAGGGGACATGTGTGAGGGTGCAGAAGGTAATACTTATCTTCCAATCACCTACCAAGGTTACACAACCAAAGCAATCATAGATTCAGGTGCTGGTGTTGCTATTGCGACCACCTCCTTGTGGAAGCAATGGGGCAAGCCCACATTAAGACCAACTAGAATGAAGCTTCAAATGGCTGATGGTCATTTTGAAAGACCTCTAGGATTGCTAGAAGGGATCACTCTAACCACTTGTGGTGTAGAGTTTGAGCACACATTTGCTATATGTGACTTTGAGAAAAATAATGTCTATGAGATGATCCTAGGAAGACCCTTCCTACGACAATTGCAAATAGTACAGGATTGGGGAACTAACTCCTTGTACTTACAGCACTTAGGGGTCACCACCAAGGTCAATTTGAAGGATTACACCTTCAGAGATGTACCACCCCTACAATGGAATTCTATCCACAAAGCGAAAGAAGATTCCATCTCTGTGCATTCTGAAAGTTCACCTGATCCATCATGGCTGCATGAAGATACTCATTTGTGGATGTGCAAGGTCGCAAAGGAAGAGGAAAAACGTTTAAAGGCAAGAGAAGAAGGAACTTCGCTAGGAGATAGACCAGTTAGAGACCCAGCCTACACACCGATGATCTTTCCAGATGAGGAGTTTGAGCCTCATGGCTGGCCAGAAATCTTAGCCACCATGGACATTGCTGTCAATGAGGAACAGTGGACACCTCATTGTGATGAGGAGGGTTATGATATCTCAGTGTTCATGTGTCAACCCTTGCTAGAAGAATGTGACCCTAGTGATGTCATAGAAGAAGAAGAGAATGACGATGATCTGGAATCTATTGTGATGGATAGTTGCTTTAACTCAGAGCAGCACTATCTAGAAGATATAGGAGTGTTCACCCAGAAAGAAGAAGAACCTCTCACAAGTATTAAAACAGTAAACTCAAAGGATGGAAGTAAGAGTAGTCAAAAGAAAAAGAAAAGAAAAGCAGTGAAACAAGAAGAGGAGGAATCATTGTTTGAAGTACCAGAAAACTTCAAGAAATATGAAGTCGACGACCGCAAAATTTTGCTACGAATGCCTAAGAGAGAGGCCATCATAGGAGAATCATATGATAATAAAGAAAAGACCAAGAAGATTTTAGTGACCATTGAAGAGAACGAAGAGAGATGCACATATATAGGAGATGACCTAAGTGCAAGAGAAGAAATGGAGCTCATAGCTCTATTAAGGGAATATAGGGATGTGTTTGCATGGCACTATAGAGACTTGAAAGGGGTAGATCCAAGAATTTGCTCTCATACTATCCCCATGACTGCTGATGCTAAGCCCACCAAACAGAAGCCCTACACATATAATGATACCTATGCAGCCAAAATAAAAGAAGAAATTGATAGGTTGATTGAAGCTGGATTCATCTATGAGATTGAGCATACCGAATGGGTGTCCCCCATTGTTGTGGTACCCAAGAAGAACGGGAAGTTGCGAGTGTGTATTAACCTTAAAAAAGTTAATGCCGCTACGATTAGAGATAGTTATCCACTTCCAATCACAGAACACCTATTGGAGCGTGTTGCAGGCAAGGAAGTTTATAGCTTCCTTGATGGATTTTCAGGTTACAATCAAGTAGTCATTGCCCCAGAAGATCAACACAAAACAGCTTTTGCTACAGAGTGGGGAATCTTTGCATTTCGTGTGATGCCATTTGGGCTCACCAATGCACCTGCAACATTCCAAAGGCTCATGTGTCATGTCTTCAAAGAGTTCTTGCGAAAGAGCTTAGAAGTGTATGTGGATGATTTATGTGCTCATTCCCAAGAAAGAAGGTTTCACATCCCTGAGCTCAGACAAATCTCCAACAAGTGTAGAGACTATCGAGTGTGTCTGAACCCAGAAAAGTGTGTGTTTATGGTGCGTCAAGGTAAAATCTTAGGTCATATTGTTTCTAAGAATGGAATCTCAACAGATGAAGATAAGGTACGAGCCATAGCGGAGCTACCAAGGCCAAGGAATATTAAAGAGGTACAAGCCTTTATGGGCCATTGTGGATACTACCGTAGGTTTATCCACATGTACGCGATCATAGCTAGACCCCTTTATGCCTTGTTGTCTAATTTTGAGTGGAACGACGAATGCGAGAATTCTTTCAACGAACTGAAGAAACGTTTGTGCACGGAACCAATACTCACCACTCCTGATTGGAATAAACCCTTCCATGTCCATGTGGATGCATCCAATCATGCCATAGGATGTGTGCTAGCACAACCCACACGTGAAGGAAACTTAGATTTGCCCATAGCATATGCTAGTAGACAGCTCACTGCAGCTGAACCGAACTATACCACAACTGAGCGAGAGGGCTTAGGCATGGTATATGCTGTGAAGAAGTTTAGACACTATTTATTGGCCAACAAGTTCAAGTTTTTCACTGATCATCAAGCTTTGTTATATTTGGTCAATAAACCTTGCAATACTGGACGCTTAGTAAGATGGTTCCTCTTACTAATGGAATATGACTTTGAAGTTGTTGTCAGGAAAGGTAGAACCCACCTTCGGGCAGATCACCTTTCTCGCATCACTTCAGGAGAGTCACCGCAAGGAGTGTCTGACGAATTACCCGATGCTTATCTGTTCAATTTAGAAGTTGTTCCTAAATGGGCAAATAAGTTGGTACCAGTCCTAACCTTTGGCCCTGCAAATAAGAATGTGAAAACATCACAAGAAGAAATTGTAAAATCACAAAAATATCACATATTAGCAGGAAGCATGTACAAACAAGATACTGAGGGTGTATTAGCTTGTTGTGTGGAGGATGATGAACATAGTAGTTGGTTGCAACAGGCCCATGAAGGAATGCTAGGAAATCACTATTCTAAACAACGAACATTGCAGAATCTAAAGCGTTTAGGAGTGTATTGGCCTAGCATGGACAAAGAAATACATGAGTGGATTAAGAATTGTCCAAGGTGCAGAGAGAGACCCCCAATGGAGCATGCGACCCTTTATCAAGTGTCATTAATTCCAGATTGGAGTGCTCCATTGGTAGAGTTAATGAGATCGGGAAGATTACCCAAAGAGGCTAGTCTAGCAAGAAGACGAAGCATGGAGCAAGAGGCTCAAGGCTACGCCTTAGTAGGGGACAACCTATACCGGAGAGGCAAAGATGGTTACTTAAGACTATGCGTTCATGAATCAGACTATTTAAAGGTCTTAGAGACTGCACACAGCGGTGTTGCAGGTGGACATTTTGGTCCTGACCGAGTGATCAAGACCATTCTATTCTCAGGACTTTGGTGGCCCACTCTTCATATGGACGCACATACCTATGTGAAGAAATGTGACACATGCCAACGTGCACAATATCCAGTGAGAAAAGACGAGATGCCCTTGAGGCCAATGATGGGAGGACGTGCATTTTCGAAGTGGGGCATAGACTTCATAGGTCCTATTAACCCCCCAGCTAGAAACTCCCATGCAGAGTACATCATTGTAGCCACAGATTACCTAACAAAGTGGGTAGAAGTCAAAGCCACGACAAAGAATGATGCTCAGACTACGGCTAAGTTCTTATTCGAGAATGTGTTCACGAGATATGGACTACCAATAGAGTTGGTGAGCGATAGAGGCACACACTTCTTGAATGAAGTCATTGAAAATCTTCTCCAAGAATTCTTGGTGATACATAAGAAATCTGCCCCCTATCACCCACAAGCCAACGGACAAGCCGAGAGTACCAATAAGATCCTCTGTAACGTATTGACAAAACTGGTAAATAATAAACGCTCTGATTGGGACAAACAACTTCATCATGCTGTTTGGGCTTATCGAGTTGCCTACAAAACAGTACTCAACGCCACCCCATTTCAGATGGTCTTCGGACAGAACGCTGTGCTACCATTAGATTTCTTAATCCCTGCCTTAAAAGTAGCACAAGAGTATGAGTGGAATGGGCATGAATTGTCCTCTAGGATCTTTGATCTCGAACGCTTGGGTGAGACGAGGCTACGAGCGGCAGCAGGCATCTACGCTGCAAAGAAGAGGCAAAAGGCATACTTTGATGCACACATCAAGGATAAGGGATTGAAAGAGGGAGATCTAGTGTTGGTATACACACTAAAACAACATGCCCGTAAGTTGGAAAAAAGAGGATACGGACCCATGATCATTAATAGAATTTCCACTAGTGGTGCAGTTCAGTTGGCCACGCTAGAAGGAGATATCTTGCCAAGCTATATTAGTGGCTGTAGAGTCAAGCTATATCAAGAACCTCTTACTAAGGATATGCTAATGAGACTCAACACTGCTAAGAAGCGAAAAGATGAAGAGTTAAGAGTGAGAGAAGAAGCACAGGTAGAGGCCAGAGAGCGTATTAGGCGAAACAAGTTAAGGCGATTAGGCCTAGAAGTCAACTCAAAAGCCCCAAAATATCACATGGATATGTGTCAAAAGTCAGGCATAGCGACTTCTCAGGTCATTGACCGAAGACCCTTTGTGACCATAGAGATAGGACAAGGGAAGGGTGCAAGGACGGTGAAAGCATTGATTGACTCAGGTGCAGCAAGTAGTGCAGTTAGACTTTCCTACTGCCAAGACTTGGGGTTGAACATCAATCCCATAGAAGCTTATCTCATAGGATTGGGAGGTGTGGAAACCCCTTGTTTGGGCGAGGTGGAACTTCCCATCTACCTTCAAGATGTTCCAATGAAAGTCAAAGTGCTAGTATGTCAAGATGAGAACCTTACAGAACCACTTGTCTTGGGTCAAGATTGGATCTATGACCATGCAGTTAACTTAAACCTAAGAAGTCAAATTCTTCAAGTTTGGGTACATGAACAATGCATTACATTAGAATTAGAGAACTGCATGCTCCTAAATCATGGCACCACACACTCTCTTAGTTCTTCCAAGACTAATCATATGAAAGAAGATGTTGTATGTGTCAAAAGCTCTATGATGCAGAAGGAGTCAATCGTGGAAGACCAGGTTCGAAGGCGGGTGGATCTTTCTTCTTCTCCAAAGAATCAAGTAGCCACAGTAGTGAGTCCACCACACAAGCAAACACAACCGTTCACGACAACTGCTACATCAAATAGAAAGACACCATTCGATAAAAAAGCAGTTCCGAGCATGAAGCAGAGATGGGTACGCAAAGGAGAGCAACCACCAACCTTGCCCCCACAAATCCCATCCATGCAAACCAACCAGGCCAGAAGACGAAGGAAGCAGCTCAGACAAGCTCAATCACAAGGTATCCAACAAGTTTGGGTGCCTAAGAAGTTAGCTGCGGCTCAACAAGGGCAATTACAGATGTGGGTACCTAAGAAGCTCCTACATTCACAACAACCTTTGTTCTCCCACATGCAAAAGGTTTCAACAAAGAAGCCCAAAAGAGAAAAGGGTAAGAACCACGTACAGAGACCAAAGGAAGATCAAATCAGCTCTTCAACATTAGTAGGAAGACATGCAAAAAGGATATGGGTTTGGAAGCCAAAAGTGCAAGTAGCCTCCACCGAACCAAAGCGTCAACCACACTCGATACCACAGTTCAGAAAGCATCCAAAGAGAAAGACGCCTGAAGTGACCTCTACAGTGCCAAATGATGTTCTAAAAAGGACTCCCATAAGGAGGATTACATCAGTTCGAGACTCAATGGATACCTCCACCAAGGTCGGCATCAACCTCCGCAAATAACATCGAAAGCCTCGAGCGAGCAACAACCATGTGCTCCTTGCACAACCCTGTCTTTTGCACCATTCAGGTCATGCATTTCCAAAGTATGCATTAATATAGGGCCACATTACATGGCCATGCATAGACACACTTGAGAATCCCACGCACAAGAGCACAGTGACATATGTCAAATATTTCTATTGTGCTAACTTTTGTGTTCTTGTTTTGTGATATCCTGTTCCTCAAAAAAAAAAAAAAAAAAAAAAAAAAGAGGGAGAAAGAAAAGCGGGAGAGAGCTTGTTCCCAGGTTTGGCTTATGAAACATGAATGAGTCATGCTTAGTTGAAGGTGGAACTGTTGATTACTAGGCATTTATCAATTTGGATAGAAGTGTGTCTCGGCCAGCAGTGAGATTATTGCTGCCTTATCTGGTAGATGACAAGCATTTGGCATGAACATGGCATCTACAACTATGATTTTCTCTTACCATGGTAGGAATGAAGAGCTTGAAGGTCCGCAACTTGAGTGATGCTTAACTACTTCATGTACCAGAGCATCCAAGGAGATATCTGCAAAGGGTAGTTCTGGAGGAGAAGACTCCTGCATATGTATTTGACGAATGTTGCTTTGAAAAGAGGAGAGAGGATCCACCACTCAAACGATCTCATCAATGGACAAGTAACATGGACATTCATCAACAATGTTCCATCCCAAAGGCCGAGTGTACAACACGAAGAGACAAACATCCATCAACCTTCTCCATGGTAAGTATCTTTACTCTGGAAACACCCTAACCATGATAGTTTAGGAAACCTCTTCATCAGCATACCCTTGAGCACTTAGCTCAAGACCCGCAATTTTTGCACCATACTTCTTCCAATGCATTTTCCAAGTAAGCATGCGTAGGGCTACATTACAAGGCCGTGCACAAGGCACATACTTTTTTCAACCCAGGCACAAACACACTTAACCATCATTCATTATGGGTTATGAGTAGTTGGCATGACTGCTCTCAACATCATCTTTGGAAGAGCTAGCGGATGTCATGGGAACAACATCCCTATCTCGGAAGCAAATTGAAGCCAGTAGTTGCTCCAAATCACTCTCGACAACCTCTTTTGAGCAACTTGCAGTTTTGAAAGCTCACAACGACACATTCTTGCTGGAATCCAAGGAACAAGCTCATACAACGGATGGACACCGCCTCTCAAAGCACCACATGGAACAGCCCTTCCAACAAGGGTCTGTCAGGGACGACAGACTCGAGAGGGGGGGGAGTGTTGAAGCTCAAAGTCAAGGACAAAGCATGGAAGCACATTGTGTTGACCTAAGCATCAACTTAGGGACTTGCGGAGAAAGAGACTATACCTCAATCCCCTCACAAGTGCATATAGTGGGGTTACACGCTTTTAATTATCAATCGAAAGAGTATGCGAACCCTAACCGAGTGTATGAGGACATGCAATCATGTAATGATCAATGCAAGTGAACTACTCTAAGAGTACAATCAAGGTAAATACTTATCCAAACAAGCTTCAACTGTCGGTCCAGGCGAAACGATACTTGGTGCAGCAGCCGTCAGTATTTTGGACTTTTCTCCCAGCTCCGAGCTCCAAACATAGCAAATAGCATATGCGTTTCGAAGCTCTCGAGAATACGCATCCAATGGCAGTGGTTTCACTCAATTCTGACGCTCCTACTTCAAGTTATGGTCAAAATACTGAGTCGCGGGAATACTTTCCTACACTTCAGCACTTCCTACACGTCGCACACACCTTACCTACAGCAAACAATAGCTCTCATGGATAGACAACACTCACAAGCACTCTTTCCAAGCAATACACCTGCATACAAGCTCACGAAGAAGAAGATAAGGAGTGAAGAAGACACAAATTCGAATTTCTGTGCTCTCTATTCTCACAATGGCAAAAAGTCGTTTACAAAGAGTCACATTTGACTTATATACTAGTGCCCTAAAAATGGTCCTTTCACACAAGAGACCGGCACTTTATTCACTAAAAGACTAATTTTCTACTATTTTACATGGGTAAGCTTCTACTCTTCTATGGGGATGCATCTAGAGGACTCCTCTAGTGCCTTTACAACGGGAAATATGTTACAAGGATGATTTTGATACAAAAATATGATGTCCAAATCGGAAAAATTTTGGGGCCCGTCTTTTTCTCCGCTTTGTGCGCTTTTTAGCTCTGCAACACTCTCCCCCTCTTCGTCTCTGTCGTCCCTTGACAGGCTTTGCTTCTTGTCTTCAGTTTATTCTCTGCACGCAACCTTTGCTCGTTGTTACCTGTTTATAAAACAGGTGTTCACTTTTGACGGCGTCTTCTCAATTCTTGTTTTACATTCTCTGGGCCTGATGCATTTGACTTGTTTGCCCGCAACCCTCGGAGTTTGACTGACTGCCTGATATTTCGCAGTCTAATTCACCTATAGGTTCTTAATTCTGGGTTGCCACGCACGCCACCAGTGGAAGGTTGAAGATGTGATGCTTCAGTCTTCGATCTGGACCTTCTAACAGATCAAGAGGTTGAAGCACCCATGTGGGTTACGTCCTTTCCTTGGTGTGTGTGCCCCTGCGGGGCTCTGTGCAGAGATGGGTGTTGCGCCCCTGCGGGGCTTCCTGCAGAGATATATCTTCAGATATTTCTTTTTAGTGAAGCTGCTTCTTTCGTTGTCTTCGTCTTTTCTTCTTCTTACTTGACTCTCCCTCAACACTGCCCCCCTCCTGAACTCTGTCATCCCCGACAGGCTTTTTGTGGCAACGTGTGTAGGTTTGGATGGTTTGTTGCTCTCTTTGATTTAGCAGATTAGCGTGACATAGCATGAACTCCTTCCATTGCCTAGACTTTACCCCATTCTCTGGCGCCTGTCTATGATCAGCAAAGAAACTTGTCTCATAGGCCACCAGTCTTGCATTCAAATTGGAGGTCATTTTAATAAAAATCTCTGAATCCATTTCAAAGAAGCCTGTAAAGAATGCTTCTTCGAAAGTCTGCATATATATCGATGGCAGAAACATAAGACGAGAAAAATAGGCCATAATAGTTAATCGGCTGGGAATAGTAGATAAATCAAAAATTAATGCCTCCGATCCTTGCGTAATGCCGATGAAATTCAAAAATGTGTATTGTGCATGTTGGAACACTTTTATTACCGTCAAGAACATGCTAAATATTTTATTTGTCATTTTGACTGCTAAATCTGGAACGGTAGCATATCTTTCAAGCCAAAATTCCATGGTTTTGACCATGTATTCCTCTGTTGGTAGGTAGTTATGTGGTGGACTAGGTAACAGTGGATAATTTAACCATTGATTATTAATGTTGCCTTGTCGCTGACCTTCCCAAAATTGCATCCAGGCTCTTCTACGGGGTAGTGGGCAAAATGCTGGATTGACTTGAAGCTCATACGGGGATGCTTCCCACTGTACCCGTAGTGTAGGGTTCTTTTCCAAGAGCTTTCTTCTCCATATTGGATCTGCTGCCTCAAACTCTGCTTGAGTATAGTTAAACGTATTATACCTAAAGTGGAGATTATGATCTGGTTCTTTATTTGTCGTATGCGTTATGTAATGCCGAGTTTGTTCCTTCAATAGCCCATATGGTACATTGAATGGCCTGAATATGTGCTCGAGTTGCTTGCTGTCGATTTGAGCCTCTTTCATTAATGTGATGATCTGGTCCTCAAATTCCGCAGTAAGCTGAGACACCAGTAGTGCCCTATCTGTCCGGCTTAGTTCTGCGATGTTTCGAATGTTAGGCTCAATGGGAACCTCCTTTTCCGCCCTTATTGGTGAATGATACGAGGGGGGAGAGAGAGGACGTACCTCTTCCTCCACAGTAGCCGTGGTGTTTCGTGGAACTACTGGTGTCCCCTGTTTTGCTTGCTGCACTAATTGCTCCTGAAGCTGTTTGATGAAATCTTCCTTTTTCTTGTTTTCCTCTTCAGCTTTAGCAATGGTTGCCTGGTGTTTAAGTAATTCCTGAGCCACAATATTCATGTGCTCTGTGTCTTCCTTACACTGTCGCAGGTAGCTAGTCTCTGCTTTTTTCCATTTTGTTCTAAGGGAAGCTGTGTCCTCCATGTACCTCTTTTCCCAATCTGTAATGACAGCTTGCTCCTGTCTGAGCTGGTTTTGTAATTTAGTGATCTGTTCTTCAAGTTTCTTGATATTTCCTTGTTGGTCATCAGTAATTGCCAGTGGCTGATCACCAATGAGAGCTGTCATTAACTCTTTATTCCTTTGTCGCATAGTGTCAGCTTCCTCCATACTGACTTTAAGCTGAGACTCTAAGATTTTGCTTCATGCTTGAATACGTGTCTTCTCAGTCTCACTCATCTCTAATTTCTTTGTTAGTTCCTGAACTTGGTCTTTCAGTTTTGTCTGTTCTATCTCTAGCATGTTGTTGTGTGTTCTGATTTCCTGAAGTTCTTTCTCTTTATTCAGCACTTGTTCTCGCACCTTGGCTAATTCTTTGGAAAGATGTTCACCTGCTCTTTCAAGTTCTTTCTTGTCTCGCATGGCTTGGTCGTAATCTTCATCCGCGTCAAGCATTAATTGTTGTGTGTCCAGAGCAGTCCTAATCATATCTTGCACAACAGGCTTGAGCTGAGCGATGTCTACATTCAGCCATGTCTTTGCTATTCCTGGAGTTTCTCCTGTTTGCACATCTTTGCCTTCTGCTACCTGGATTGTTTCATTATGCGGTTGTCTAACTTGCAGTTGTATTCTGGGTTCTTCATCATCTTCTTTTGCTTCATCCTTTTTAGTGGCACTCCCCTGAAACGTGACATCCATTGGGGAGGGTTCTGCCACAACCCTGATTGGCGTGAAGTGTTCCTCTGCTTCAGTAGCCTCATTCTCCATTTTTGATATCTCCTCCTCTGTCTTTGTGCTGGCCTTCTGGCTCTTCACCATAATTAACCTCATTTAGTTCGGTCCACTGTCCATCATCTCTGGATTCACTTCGAATATCCACATCCAACAATGATGTGTCTTTTCCTTCTTTGTCCTGTGATGAAGAGCTGGAATTATCTAGTCCGATTTCGCGGTATCGGTTAACTTTAATGAGTCTTCTTTTTGTTTTTAATTCCTGTTGTGACTGCTGATAATGATGACCTTGCACTGGTAAGCTTATTTGTCCTTCCATGTATTTGTGTGTCTCTTCTAGTGCTTTAGTCAATTCTTCCTTCGTGATTTGTTTCTGTCCTGCAATGGTCACTTTGGGCAGTTCATGGACTCTTTTTGTCCTAGGTTCTCCTTCTTCATCTTGCTTGGCTTCTCTTAGTCTTTTTGTGCCTCTCATTCTCGGCTGAGAGCTTGTTTCGGCTTCTTCTCTGCTGATGGCAACCTTCTTTTTCTTAGGGACCGTTGCTGGTTTTGCATACTGAGCTAGTTTTTCTGAAGTTGGCATCTCTCTCAAACAATTCTTCATATCCAAAGCTTCATAGATCAGTAACGTGAGAGCGGAACTACCATTCAAAAACTTCTTCTGTCCCCACTTCTTCTGGGCTTCAAATAACCTTTCCTGAACATAGCTTGTTAAATTGATCTTGTTTCCAATTTGCCTCATGGCATGCGATAGTAGTTGGACTACAATTTTCTGTGGAGCTGTATACCTGTGCATGCTAGGAAAGCAAAAATCTTGATGTACCAATCGTACAGCATCCTCTATGTCAATTCTGTTAATTTCCAGGAATGATCTCTTCTTGGGATCATGGCATTCATCTTTGACACTCGTACTACCAGCTTGATTCCATCCAAAAGTTTTATTGATCAATTCATGGGTGAATTGAATTGTCTTCCAAGCTCCGACTTTATCCAAAACTTTTGCTTCGGGAACTGAGATTTTCGTCGCGGCAGGCTGCATGGTATTCATCACCTGTGCACATCTCTGAAAGTCTGGCACATATATAGGCAGTTTAAGAAATGCCTCTATTCCTGCTTGTGTCCATACATCCTCAATATGAGGTAGTCCTTGTATTATTGTCTTGAAATCCTGGGACATGATTGGGAAGTAATGATCTGTGTCCATGATTTTGATTGTAGCCATGAAGATTAGCTCTGCCACTGGTTGATCATCTCTGAACCAGTGACCTCTTGCTTTTGTTACTGATTCCAATGGAAGAAGCTGCACCTCTTCTTGCTGTGTAGATTCGGAATCAGTGGAAGCCATCTGCACTCAATGTAGAGCACGGATTAGTTGCCATATATGATCATAAATCCTCCTTTATTTGTTTTTCACAAGCTCGATATTGCTCCGAGTGAATGGTGTCGTCCCTTTCCCGTGTGTGAGAAAGGTAATACCTGGATTTTTCTTATTTTTATTTATTTTTATCTTTTCATCTGAAAAAGAAAACAGATCAGTTAGTTTATAGCCGAAGCGGTTATTGAATTGTTTTTGGAGTAATTTTCTTAGTATCTGTACAAGTGCACTCCTATTTCCCCGTGAGGAAAATGTGCTTGACTATCCTGAAATAGAAGAAGGATGTGCCGAATGCTTGGCCTTGTAATGTGGCCCTATCATGCATACTTTGGGTATTGACAACTCCATATGTGTGCAATTGGAAGTAGTTGGCGTATGCATGCCAGTCATTTTCTCTTTCGGTATCCACATTTGCTTCATTGTGCTGGACTTCGTTGTATGTTGCCCACTTCCGCTGCAAGTGGTTTTTTTCTTTTTGTTGTAGGTCTGCTTGATCGGATTTGTAAATTGCGGAATGGTTTGGGTTGCCCTTACAGACTCCTTCTTTCTCCAGTAACTCTTTTGTTGTGGCTGTTTTGCCTGAGGACTACGTTGGTTCTTCTTGTTCTGAGGATCTTCCCTTTGGTTTGGTTTCCTTGGAACGCAAGACTTAGGAATCCAGATTTGTGAACAATCCTGTTGAGCGGCTACTACTTTCTTTGGGATCCAGATTGTAGCAATTCGTTGATGACTTCGTTGTTTCGACTGATTTGTTTTCACACTTGATGGTTTGTTCTGCTGTCGTGTGTGCTTTGGTAGTCGAAGATATTCCTTCACTTGATCTCTCCTTATCCACGCTTGGTTAGAGTATGGAATAGGGTATGTTTTAATGGGTACAGATTTTGAATTACTCTGTGGCATAGTCTCTTTGATGCAGGGTGTTTCAGTGAGGTTGATTTCAGTTTGAGTGATACTGTCAAGACTTGCCAGACTTGAATAAGGTGTGCAAGCAGAATTCATTGTGTCCGCACATATAGTACTTGATGAAGGTGTCTCTATAGTGCTAGAGATCATGCATTCAGGACTTTGTTCATTAGATTGAATTGTTTGCTCCATGCTCGCAGATTTAATTGGTCGTTCATCTAGTAAACTGAATACTTCACGATGTCCTATCCTGGCTGAGATGTATCCTAACGCCAATTGAATGGTCACCTCGTATTCGTAAATCCAGTCTTGACCTAACACTATCTCCTCCAGTAAATCTTGATCATGACACACTAATAGCTTTTGTTCCATAGTGTTGTTGCCAAGATGTAAAGGTAAGGTGATCTTACCTATGCATTGAGTAATCGTTCCTCCTATTCCTATCAGCTGTGCCATCGATGGGCGTACTTCCTCCTGGAATTTTTGGGTCAAAGAAAACTTGATACAGCTTACAGCAGCTCCTGTGTCAATAAGAGCATTTACCAAGTGATAGTCCATTTTTCCGGCTCCCAAATTTAGATAGGGTTGTGTTCTTTGCGATCCTAGGTTTTGAGTGGCTCTAAAATTAGCCATCGGGATGAGTTCTTCTCCTTGACGATATCTCTCATCTCGCTCTCTCATCCACTCTTTTCGTTTCTTTATCCTTTCCAATGCTTCTTGTCTCGCTTCCTCTCGTATTCTTTCCTCTTCTTTGCGTCTATTTTTACCTTTGATTATTCGAGACAGAGTTTCTTCAGTTAATGGTTCTAGGTATTTTTTCACTCTACACCCACTGATGTAGTTTGGTAACACGTCTCCATCTAAGGTTGCTAAGCTAATGGCTCCACTTGTAGATATGCGATTAATGATTAATGGACCATATCCTCTCTTCTGCAATTTCTTAGCGTGTTGTTTCAAGGTGTATACCAAAACTAGATCTCCTTCCTTCATATTTTTGTCCTTGATGTGTGCATCAAAATAGGCCTTTTGTCGTCTTTTAGCAGCATAAATACCCGCTACTGCTTGTAACCTAGTTTCATGAAGCTTTTCTATTTGGTCCAATTGAGTTGATAATTCATGTCCTGTCCACTTGTAAGTAGTTGCTACTCTCAGAGTGGGAATTAAAAAATCAATTGGCAAAATAGCGTTTTGTCCGTACACTAAGTTAAAAGGAGTAGTGCCTATTGCAGTTTTATAGGCTACTCGGAATGCCCATAAAGCATGGTGTAATTGCTTATCCCAATCTGATCTACCGTTGTTAACGATTTTGGTGAGAACAGTACACAAGATTTTATTTGAACTTTCCGCTTGTCCGTTTGCTTGTGGGTGATAAGGGGCAGATTTCTTATGAATTACTAAGAATTCATTCAATAAGGATTCTATGACTTCATTTACAAAGTGCGTACCTCTATCACTCACAATCTCTATAGGTAGTCCAAATCTAGTGAAGACGTTCTCGAAGAGAAACTTGGCTGTAGTTCTTGCGTCATTTTTCTTTGTTGCTTTTGCTTCAACCCATTTGGTCAGGTAGTCTGTGGCTACAATTATGTATTCGGCATGTGAACCTTTTGCTGGTGGGCTAATAGGTCCTATAAAATCTATTCCCCACTTCGTGAAAGCTCTAGCACTCATCATGGGTCTAAGTGGCATCTCATCTCTCCTAATTGGATATTTCGTTCGTTGGCAAGTATCACACCGTTGCACATATGTTATGGCATCCTGGTGTAGAGTTGGCCACCACATTCCAGCAAAGAGGATCATTTTTGCTGTTTTATCTGCAGAGAAGTGTCCTCCTGCAGCTCCTGTATGAGCCATCTCTAAGACAGAAAGATATTCATCTTCATGAATGCACATTCGTAATTGGTTATCCTTCCCTCTTTTAAAGAGTTGTTTTCCTATGATGGTATAGTCTTTACTCTGTTCTACCAGTGCACGTTTCCTTGCCATAGTGGCTCTTTCGGGGTATTCACTAGTTTTTAGGAACTTCACCAGAGGCATGCTCCATCTTGGTGCTACGGTAGAATAGCATAAGGTAGAGTTCTCATCTGGGATTTGTTCTTGACAGGTTTGACAGGTCGACACATAGTTATATGCATCTCTTTGCATGGTCGGCCAATATATGCCAAATCTCTTGAGTGTCTTCCATGTCCCATTTGGGTTCAAATGAGTTCTCCATTGGTTTATATGAGCTTTCTGAAGCCACATTTCTTGTTCCTCTTCTTCCACACATCTCATCAATAATCCACTTGAATCCTGGTGATACAAGCTTCCTGCAATGATGTGAAGGTTTTTAGTCTTCCATAAGTCTTGAGTTTGGTTTGGAGTGATCCCATCTTTAGGTCCATGAGTAAGTATAGGGATCAACTTTTCTGCCCATTGAGGACATACTTCCAGGTTAAAAAGGTACGTATCAGGCAGATCATCTGGTACTCCTATGGGTGGTTCTCCATGGGTCATTCGTGATAAGTGGTCTGCTCTTATGTGGGTATTTCTTTTCTTGACTACTACCTCAAAATCAAACTCCATTAGCAATAAAAACCATCGTACTAGTCTTCCTGTATTACAAGGCTTGTTGACTAAGTACAATAGGGCTTGATGATCAATGAAGAATTTGAATTTGTTTGCCAGCAGGTAATGTCTGAATTTCTTGACTGCATATACCATCCCTAGGCCTTCTCTCTCCGTAGTAGTATAATTTCGTTCCGCTTGATTCAACTGTCTACTAGCATAGGCTATTGGGTGGTCTAATTTCCCTGTGTCAGCAGGTTGAGCTAAGATGCAACCAATGGCAAACTTGGAAGCATCCACATGAATGTGAAACAGTTTATTCCAGTTGGGGACTCTAAGAATTGGTGCTGAACTCAATCGATTTTTTAACTCATTGAAGGCTCTCTCACATTCTTCGGTCCAATTAAATAGAGTCAATAGTGCATAAAGAGGTCTAGCAATTATGGCGTACATATGTATGAATCTTCGATAGTATCCACAATGTCCCATAAATGCTTGAACTTCTTTAGCAGTTTTTGGTCTTGGTAAATTTAAGATGACTTTAATTTTGTCTTCATCTGTTGAGATTCCATTCTTAGAGACAATGTGTCCTAAGATCTTCCCTTGTCTAACCATGAAGACACATTTTTCAGGATTAAGTCATACTCTATATTGTCGACATTTGGCAAAAATCTTTTCTAGTTCAGGGATGTGCTCTGATCGTATAGCTGAATATGTACAAAGGTCATCCACGTATACCTCCATACTTTTTCTTAGGAATTCTTTGAACACATGACACATCAATCTTTGGAAGGTAGCTGGAGCATTTGTTAAACCAAACGGCATGACTCTAAAGGCGTATACTCCCCATTCAGTCGCGAAAGCTATTTTATGTTGGTCCTCAGGAGCAATGGCTACCTGATTATACCCTGAAAAGCCATCCAGAAAGCTATAAACTTCCTTCCCTGCTACCCTTTCCAAGAGATGATCTGTGATTGGTAAAGGATAACTATCCCTTATCGTCGCGGCATTTACTTTCTTCAAATTGATGCACACTCTTAACTTTCCATTCTTTTTCGGTACAACCACCAAGGGTGACACCCATTCCGTGTGCTCAATTTCGTATATAAATCCAGCATCTAGTAATTTGTCTATTTCTTCCTTTATTTTTGCTGAATATACATCATTATAGGTATATGGTCTCTGTTTTGAAGGTTTGGCTTCGGATGTCATGGGAATTCTATGCGCACATATAGAAGGGTCGACTCCTTTCAAGTCCTTGTAGGTCCAAGCAAAGACATCCCGATATTCTCTTATGAGACGAATTAACTCCTGTTCTTCCTCCAACGAAACATCCTGTCCTATAAAGGTACATCGTTCTTCTCCTTCTTCTACAGTTACTACTATCTTCTTGGTTTGTTCCTTATTATCATATGCTATTCCCGGCTGTGCCTCTCTTTTAGGCATTTGAATAGCGATTTTTCTCTCCTCCACTTCATATTTTTTAAAATGAGCTGGTACCTCAAATTGGTCTTGGAGTTTATTTTCTTCATCTTCTGTTTCTCTTTCAGGTTCTAATTCCCCATTCTGTGTGAGTTCCTGGTGTTTTTCCTGGGCTGTAATATTTATGTTGGTGGTACAATTCCCTAGATCCATTGGTTCGGGCTCCATTTCAATGCTCTCATAGTCCTCCTTCCAGTCTTTCTCAATCACTTCACCTTCTTCAGCTTCCTGAAGGACTACCACATACAGGCTTACATCATAACCCTCCTCATCGATGCATTCGTTCATGGTCACTACTTCCTCGTTTACACAAACATCGAGGGTCGCTAAAATTTCCATCCAACCGTGTGGTTCAAATTCCTCGTCCGGAAATACTTGTGGCATGTAAGCTGGATCTTGTACAGACCTCGCTATTCCTTGTTTTTGCTGCCATCCTTTTCTTCTCTCCTCTTCCTTTTTTGCAGTTTGGCATATCCATAAATGAGTGTCCTCGTTCATCCAAGATTGGTCACTAGAACCTACGCTATGAATTGATTGATCGTCTTCCTCCTTATGAATTTGATTCCATTGTAGAGGTGGCACATCTTGATAAGTGTATGTATGTAGGTTTATCCTAGTGGTGGTTCCTGCGTGTTGTAGGTACACTGCGTCTTTTCCCCAATCTTGTACGACCTTTAGCTGTCTCATGAAAGGCCTTCCCAAGATCATTTCATAATTGCTTGGCCTTTCGAAGTGACAAATTGCTAAAGTATGTTCAAATTCCACTCCACACGTAGTGAAGACTACTCGTTCCAACAATCCTAAGGGTCTTTCCGTATGTCCATCTGCCATTTGTATTTTCATGCGTGTTGGTCTTAATGCTGGTTGACCCCATTTCTCCCAAATTTCTTTGGTAGCAATGCCAACACCAGCTCCTGAATCTAATATGGCTTTGGTAGTGTAACCCCTATAGGTGATTGGAAGACAGGTATTTCCTTCATCTCCTTCACTAAAGTCTCCTACCTTATCCACTGGAATTCTCACTGTTTTTACTTCGTCAGCTATCTCTTTCTTTTCCTCCTTGGCTTCCCATTGATTGATCAATTTCTCTTTTAAATGTGGTTTTACCTTTAACAGTTCTTCGAATGTTAGGGTACATGGGATTTTCACCTCTCTAAGGCGTTGTATGATTTCAGAAGTTTGCACTGACGGGTTCGTTTCTCGTTTCCTTATTGAGGGGATGCGATATAGTTCTGAATTGTGTTCGTACTCCCCTGTGTAATTGGGTAGTTCCTTTACATCTTCTTCTCCTTGGTCACTTGCATCCATCTGTAAAATTTCTTCTGAGTTTAGTTCAGGTATTGAACCCTCTATTTCATTTTCTGCTTCTAATTCTTCAAAGGGCGGTTCCATTCCTTCTACCTTTTTCCACTTGTCCTCTTGAACTCGTGCCCATAGATCTTTAGTCCATTCTCCTTCTATCTCGGGAACTATGGATCCTTCCTTTCTCTCCATACCCCGTTCGTCATTCTGGGTTCTACTCACTTCAGGCTTTTCATGAGTGTTTACACACTCTTGGAACTTCTCTTCAGAAATTCGGGTATTGGGTAAAGGTGATGCAGGTTTTTCTAAGGTCTGTTGTGCAACTTCTATCAATTTTTTGCAGATCTCCAGTCTTTCCTTTTCTAAGTCGCCTCTTGGATATTCTCTCTCGTGTTGTTCTATGGTAGGTCCTGCTTTTATTCGTGCCTTGTATGCCTGAATCCACATGGCTAATTCTTCAGGCATAGGATCTGCTAACACTGATCCTACCTCCTCTTTTCCGTACTGTTCATTTTTATTCTCTTCTTTCCTCTTCGGTTCTTCCTTTGGTTTTTGTTTGTTCTCCTCCTTTTCCTTCTTTTGCAATAACTTCTTTTCTTTTATCCTATCCCTTCGGTGCTTCCATCTTAGGGACCTTTTACTTGCAATACTCTTTTCTGGCTCTTCTGAGTCTTCAACTCTTTGAGGGATGGGTGTGTCCCTCTCCTTGTCGCTTTGATTATTCTCCTTCGTTTTATCAGGGGTCTCTCTGGCTTTGGCTCTCGTTATTGCTTTCAACGGTACTGAGTACTCTTTATCACTCCCTGATGATTCAATCACTTCTATTACATTGATTTGCACGTTAGATGTAATCTTGTTAGGATTCTTAGGGCAGTCTCTGAAAAGGTGTTCCTTACCACGATCACTACAGTAGCCTTCCCCAACTCGTTGTGGTGGTGGTGGGTTTGGCAATGTGCATTCTCTGATGTAGTGATCACCTCCACATCTGTAGCATGGTCCTCTGGGTACAGGCGGTCTGTTCATGGGTCGGGGTGGTATAGTTGCTCTAGGAGCTGTGTACATTAATGGCACATAGTCCTGCTCGTATCCGTATGAACTGTCAGGTATTTCCATGCCATAAGCATATGGTTCATACAGTTGTCCATATTCTATCATAGAACTTCCATAATTAGGGTATGTTCCTTGACTAGAGTCATAACACGAATCATATGGTTCATTACTAGTCAAAGGTGTGGCTGGGACTATAGCTCTCTCTAGGTTTTCTTCCGGTTGAGCAATCTTGACTGGGACAACGTTCTGAGGATGGGGCGGTTGTTGTCCTAGTACTGGCTGTGGTTGGGTGTATCCCTGATATGCATATGGTCGTGGCACTGATGCTTGCGGCTGATAAGTGGGATATCTAACGACTTCACCTCCTTGGTCTCTCTGAGGGTATCCGTAAGGTCTTGTGTATTGTTGTGCCGGTCTTGCTTGCCTATTGTAGGGACAATTTTCTGTGCTGTGATTTGTGTATTTTTGTTCCACGCTGCAAAATTGTAGAGGTCCTGGGACAGTGGGTCTATTATAAGCATAAGCCGGTGGTGGGACTACTCCCCTAGTACACAAGTGAGAAGGATGATCACCTCCACACTGCATACACCTTCTAAGCATGGGTACTCTCATCGGATTATTGGGGTAGTTCCTCTGTCCTTGAACGTTCAACTTTTTAGCTAACAAATCGGCTATTTCCTCCACATTGTTTTTAGTCATGGATGCGTTACTGGTCGAATCTTCGCTTTTAGAGCTTCCTTGAGGTATTTTCAGGTCCTCTGCTAGGTTATCTTCTAAATCTATGCATTCCTTCATGCATTCTTGCAAAGTCTGAACCCTTTTTACATACACCAACGATCTTAAGGATTCGTTCAATAATCCCTCCAAAAACAATGATACCATTTTATTTTGTGTTGGCCTCTCTTCCATTGGGCATCTGTCTACATACTGCTTGAATCTTCTGGCAGCCAATCTCACTGACTCGGTAGGGGCTTGTTTGAAGCTATGGATTAAAGATGAAGAGTTGTTTTTGATTCCTGATTTAGTAAATTCCTCAATCATTTCTTGGTACACTTGTTCCATGTTCTGAAAGGTATTAGGGTCCAATGGCTGAAACCAAGCTAACGCAGTATCTGACAGTGTAAGACCAAAGGACTCATATTGAATCAAAAAGTCTTCTACCTGTTCGGCTCTGATTACTTGTTTGAATTCAGCTATATGATTGTAAGGTTCACTAGAGCCATCATAGTGATTTCTCATGCATTTAGCAACTTGGATTGGCCTTAGTCGTCTTCCTGCCTCGGGTTGTTTAGGCATTACTGGGAAAATTGGTCTTCCTATAGGTATGCCCGGTCCTCTTACTACCGGAGGTCTGACTGGAGCATGAGTTCCAAGTCTGGGGTCAATAGTTGGTTGAGATCGGTAGTTAGGGTTATTTGCAGGCATAGCAAACTGCACATGTGGTCTAACTGGTATTTGTGTTTGTTGTGTTTGTTGTGTTTGTCCCGACTGCTGGTATGAATCATTATGGGATGTTCTAAGTGGATGTCTTGAAGTAGTGGCTTGGTCCCTAGGGGGAAACACTGGGATATTCTGATATTTCAACTCAGCTCTTCCTGCTTCTGTTAAGGGCCAATATCTTCTCTGATTCTTGTCTAGATATGTGATGATGGTGGAGAAATCAGGATCTTGCAGCTCATAGATGGTGACTGGGTTAGGAGCTGCTTCCCAAATAGAAGAATGTGCTCTAAGGAGATGCTCCATCCCATTGATCAAATATACATCCATTAAGGTGTCATCTTGGGGAATCAGATCTCCTCTCCATATTCTTGCAACTGTAGACCTTCCTCTAGGTATAGTTACTTGCTCCTCATTTCCTCCTCCATTCAAGTTTGAAGCATTATTTTCTTCACCAATTTCATTAATGTCTTCTGGGTGTTCTGTGACAACATATTGAATGTCTCTTTTGTCCATGTATAATCCTCCTACGTACTTGACTGCTGGTCTAGGCACGATGTAAGCTTCTGAAGCTTTCCTTAACCTGGCCACTGATCTGTTTAGACCATCCACATAAATAGGGATCTCATTTTGGTTGGTGTTCACATACTCCAAAGAGGTCCTGTACTCTCCCTCAATGATTGACATCATGCCAATCATGGGTAGAGTGTTCTGCATGTCTTCTGAAGCCATGGGAATTTCTTCCTCTGACTCACTAGATGTCTCTGAGTAATGTGAACGGTTACTTGGCTCTGCCACACTACCTACAGAAGAAATCACACTTCTTCGGCTTCCTAGGGTTCTTCCGGATCTCAGGTTCATCCACTTCTAAACTCTGATCAGACTTTGATATCCTTGGGCCTTTGGCACTCTTCTCTATAGGTCAAAAATTGTCTAGAAGACTTGGGTTGGAAAGAAATGGGTAAAAAGGAATTTTGTCAGAACACGATACTTATCTCCCAAACTCACGATACACGATCTCCAGATTTAGACGATACCCGATACTTGACAAATATCGCGACACCTGCGAAACGATACCGATCGCTTAATAAAACGATACCGATACCTGGAGGTAAACGATACACGATATTTGGTCTCAGGCGATACACGATACTTGGAATAGACGATACTCGATATGTGGGAAGTATCGCGATCTTTGCTCAAAACGATCTCTGGGCCAAACGATACTTGGCTGGAAACGATATACGATACTTGATATCCCACGATACACGATATCTGAACAGAAACGATCGACGATACACGATATTTGGTAAGTATCGCGATCTCTGAGACGCGATACACGATACTTGACCCAAACGATACTCGACACTTGAGATCCACGATACACGATCTCTGAACTGAAACGATCGACGATACACGATATTTGGTAAGTATCGCGATCTCTGAGACGCGATACACGATACTTGACCCAAACGATACTTCACCAACGATCGCCGATACTTGATCAAAACGATACTTCAGAGAAACGATACACGATCGGTAGTAAGTATCGCGATCTCTGAGAAGCGATACACGATACTTGAGGACAACGATACTTGATCTCTCGCAAACGATCGCTAGCAAAACGATACACGATACTTATCAGGTATCGCGATCTTTGACCAAACGATACTTCTCAAGTATCGCGACCGGCACGTGACGATACACGATCCACGATACTCAATAGGCGATCGCTGACAAACGATCTCTGACCAAGTATCGCGATCGGTATGAAACGATACACGATCGATGGGAAATATCGCGATACTCAACCTCAGGAGCAAAACGATACTTGTGAAGTATCGCGATACTCGACCGAGGGAGTAAAACGATACTTGACCCTAGGACAAATTTTGGAAAAAGATTTTTTAAGTTTTGATTTTGACCCCTTGATCTCCTAGCTCCTCTCTTCTCTCTTCACTATCTGTATCAAACAAACCACACTTTTTACCCCCTGAACACCTCAGACGATACCTGACGCAGATCATTTGGTTCTAGCTACTGGATTCAAATGATAAATGTGAGCTACTATGAATGTGCTTACCTCAAGCTCTTTCTCTCCACACTTTAATCACTCCTCAATCGCTCTGCGCAGCTCAAACGACCGGTCCAAAGCTCACGATACTCGACGGGGATTCTGCACGATACTTGCCCAAAAGCACAAGTAACTTGCAAAATGAAATTTTTTGGCTTTTATAGTTGGGATTTTCTTGCTTACAAAAAGGAAATTTTTCTGAACAAGACTAAACTCTACTCTAATGACTTGGTCTACTCTCTAGCTACTCCTACTCTCCTCCTACTACTCACTTCCCTAATCTAACAACTCACTACACACACTCCAAGAATGAGAAGTAGCAAGTGCGGCTGAAAATGACTTACCAAAGAAGGGAAAACTTCCACTCCTCCACTTACTTCAATGCAAAAAGCTACTTACCATCACACGAATGCCTCGGTTGATTCGTCCCTCCCCGGCAACGGCGCCAAAAAGTGTGTTGACCTAAGCATCAACTTAGGGACTTGCGGAGAAAGAGACTATACCTCAATCCCCTCACAAGTGCATATAGTGGGGTTACACGCTTTTAATTATCAATCCAAAGAGTATGCGAACCCTAACCGAGTGTATGAGGACATGCAATCATGTAATGATCAATGCAAGTGAACTACTCTAAGAGTACAATCAAGGTAAATACTTATCCAAACAAGCTTCAACTGTCGGTCCAGGCGAAACGATACTTGGTGCAGCAGCCGTCAGTATTTTGGACTTTTCTCCTAGCTCCGAGCTCCAAACATAGCAAATAGCATATGCGTTTCGAAGCTCTCGAGAAGACGCATCCAATGGCAGTGGTTTCACTCAATTCTGACGCTCCTACTTCAAGTTATGGTCAAAATACTGAGTCGCGGGAATACTTTCCTACACTTCAGCACTTCCTACACGTCGCACACACCTTACCTACAGCAAACAATAGCTCTCATGGATAGACAACACTCACAAGCACTCTTTCCAAGCAATACACCTACATACAAGCTCACGAAGAAGAAGATAAGGAGTGAAGAAGACACAAATTCGAATTTCTGTGCTCTCTATTCTCACAATGGCAAAAAGTCGTTTACAAAGAGTCACATTTGACTTATATACTAGTGCCCTAAAAATGGTCCTTTCACACAAGAGACCGGCACTTTATTCACTAAAAGACTAATTTTCTACTATTTTACATGGGTAAGCTTCTACTCTTCTATGGGGATGCATCTAGAGGACTCCTCTAGTGCCTTTACAACGGGAAATATGTTACAAGGATGATTTTGATACAAAAATATGATGTCCAAATCGGAAAAATTTTGGGGCCCGTCTTTTTCTCCGCTTTGTGCGCTTTTTAGCTCTGCAACACACATCAAAAGGTGGACACACAAGGAAAGGGAGCAAGTAGGGAGCTCCAAGAAGTGTATGTCAAATTTTCAGAAGAATCCCCTACGAAAATAGTGATTTTCATCACTAAAAACCATTGTAAATACCATTATCTATTTTTAGTAACTCCATTTTGTTCAAGCCGAGGAGTCCTCGAGTTTGAGGAGTATTAAAAGTACCATCGTACCAATTTTCATAATTTTTAGACTTCGTTTGAGCCCTCAAATAAGCCCTGGAACCTAATTTTTAACTAGGCCGGACACTAGGTCTGGACAGGGCCAAAACTAGTCAAAAAACTATAAAAAGAGCTAGAGAGCTCATTTTTGGGGTTAGCTGGAGAGAGAATAGAGCTTTTGTAAGAGAACTCTTTGCAATCTAAGCTTTCCATTGTTCCTCTCTTTGATCTTACTTTGTGCGCGTGTGTGTGTATGTGTGTGTATGATTGTGTACTTTCACTCAGGCACTTGTGCCTTCACTTGCTCGTGGTCTTCATACCGGTCCTCACGTCTCCGCGGATTGACAAGTAAAGGAGGTGGTGCTTACGCTTGAGCTACACAAATGCTCACCTCATGGGTTCAAGTCACTAACTTGTTCTCTTACTATGGTATGAGTATCCAAGTTGTACCCCTCAACACTTCTAGGGATTGAATGTGCACTCAAGTGATAGCTTTTCTAGAGCAATTTCTTTTGTGCAATCTATGGTGTTTCCTTACTTCTTGGCTCCTTTGAGTTGTACTTGGGAGCTTGTGA
>CM035426.1:22788256-22893256 GCA_020310875.1 Ceratopteris richardii | reverse complement strand
TCCTCTTCATCATCAGTAGAATTAGCACGTAGAGTATTATCGTCATCATCAAGTAGATTGTTATCGTTGTCATGTACAACGAGTCTAATTTCTCTTTAAGATGTCGATATATCAATACTTGATGATGAATCATCAACATGAATTTCTTCGATCTCTATAACAAGAAATTGTTCAAACAATGACCGACCTCTAGGTTGAACATGAATGACTTGCCACCAAGGATAAGCACCAGAGTCTTTATAAAAAAATTCTTATTCAATATGCCTAGGAAGAATATATGGTTCTCTAATTAATTGCATTATTTTCAAAGAATTTTTTATGTACGAAACATCACAAGAAATTAATTAATGTGACACTAGAACACCTCTATGGTCACCATTAACCCATTGCCACTCCAAACTCTGAGAAATGATAGCCAAAACCAAGAACTTTACTTCTTCAAATTTTTCTAGTCATTGAAATGACATACCTTCAGTATTTTGCTATTTTCTCTTAGCTCAAATATTATTTCTCCAAGATCTTTTGGTGGATGAAAGTAGAAGAGTGGAGCTTTCCAACAAGCTATTATTTGCAAGAAACGGATCTCTAGAACTCAAGTTATGGCCTTCACAAGATCACCGTGTATGACTTGCCAAAACTGGAAATTTTGCCTCCTTTAGTAATTCTGAGTGTCTAAAAATGAAAATTCGATGCCTAGCATCGACTTGCAACCAAAAGTCGATGCCTGGCATCAACTTTTAGCTTTTTTAGCCACTTTTTCAGCGCCAGAATTACCCCCTTGAACACACACATGAACAAGACCACTTTTATGTGGGAAGTCGATGCCAGGCATCGACTTTATGCTGAAACTCGATGCCAGGCATCGAGTTGCTCCACAAGACTCATGTTTTTAAGAAGTTCTAGCAGTACATAACACTCAGAGAATAAAACAAGGACCTATCAACACAAACTCGATGCCAGGCATCGACTTGCTCGAAAAACTTCAACTTTTGAAATCATTTCACAGAAGACAAGCATGGAGATGATGGAGAGAGTCTCATACACAGAACTTTAACTATTTCTTTTCATAGCTATGAAAAACTCAGAAGTTTTACAGATGCTTTCTCACTCAGAGAAGCCCGACTGTACTCAGGCATACAAAATGAACTCCTTCTCAGATTCTATCACTCTCTTCCACTTCTTCTCTCTCATCGCGTCAGTTGATACAAACTAACTTATATAGATTTTCTTATTCTCGTGATTTTTAAAAAACTTCTAGAACTAAAGTGAACTAACTTTACAAATATAATACACTTGTGAATTTGTCCCTTCACAAAGGCATGTGGTTTTCTTCTAAAGCTTTGACCTTCAAATACATGTCCAATTAGTGAGTGTTTCTCCAATAGCTCCCCCTCAATCACTAATTGTCATTCCCTGTTTCTTCATATCATCTTCTTTTCTTTTACTCCTGCCATGCTTTTGAATCTGCTAGTCTTCACACCATCCAAGCTCTTTGTCATTATGTCTGCTATCTGATCTTTTGTAGAAATGTACTCCACTTCAATTTCTTTCTCCATTACCTTTTCTCTCAGGAAATGATAATGTATCTCTATATGTTTTGTTCTTGCATGAAATACTGGATTTGCTGCAAGATAAAGTGAACTCATATTATCTCCATGTACTGTCGGTATACCTTGATCAATGCCTAAGCTTTTGAATAATGTCTGCATCCATATGACCTCCTTAGCTGCTTTTACAAGTCCTTTGTACTTAGCTTCAGTTGATGATAATGCTACTGTATGTTGTTTCTTTGAACACCAACTTACAAGCTTATCACCAATGTATATCATGTAGCCATGAGTTGATCTTCTGTCATCCTGGTTACCTTCCCAGTCTGAGTCACTATAGGCTCTCAACTTCAAATCTGATGTAAAAGGATAATATAATCCTTCCTTTATAGTTCCTTTGATATATCTAAGAACTCTTTGACATGCAATCCAATGTGGGTCCTTTGGACAATGCATGAATTGTGAAAACACTCCCACTGCATAACTAAGATCAAGTCTTGTTAGTGTAGCATAAATCAAACTACCCACAAGAGATTGATACTTCCTCATATCTTTGTATTCTGCACCATCATATTTACTGAGCTTGTGATTAACTTCAAGTGGAGTTGAAGCTTCTCTGCAATTTTCCATATCAAACTTCTTCAATAGATTCAGAAGATACATTTCTTGTGATACATATATGCCATGATCTATATAAGTGACTTCCATTCCAAGAAAGTATGACAACTTTCCTAGGTCACTGATCTTGAACTCTTTCTCAAGTAATCTCTTTACCTCCTTGATTCTTTCATCTGAAGTACCTTTGATTATAATGTCATCTACATAAATACAAATGTAGATTGTACCTTCCTCTGTTCTTTTGATGAGTAGACTTGGATCTGCTTTTTAACTTTGATATCCAAGATCATTGAGATACTTCACCAGTCTATAGTTCCATGCTCTTGGAGCTTGCTTCAATCCATAGAGTGCTCTTCTCAGCCTGTAAACAAATTTTGGATACCTGGAATCTATAAACCCTTGAGGTTGTTCCATGTATACCTCATCTGATATGTATCCATTCAAGAATGCATTCTTTATGTCCAATTGACTTAGGGTCCATCCTTTTGAAGCTGCAATAGCAATGATTGTCCTTATAGTTGACATCTTAGCTACACGACTGAATGTCTCATCATAATCTATGCCATAGGTTTGGGCATAGCCTTTCACCACCAGTCTAGCTTTGTATCTGGCTAAACTTCCATCTGCAAGCTTCTTCACTTTATAAACCCATTTATTTCCAATTACTTTCTTACCATTTGGTTTAGGAACAAGTTCCCATGTCTTGTTCTCCTCCAGTGCATTGAACTCTTCCTTCATTGCTTCTTCCCATTGCTTCTTACCTTTAGCTTCATCATAGTTCTGAGGTTCTTCATCATCTTTGACCATATATGCATAGTTCTTTTGAGTTATGTAAGAAGTATCATAAGAATACCTTTTTGGTTGTCTTCTAGTCCTGCTTGACCGTGTCTGGATACACCTCTTCATCAAATATAGGAGCTTCTTCATTCCTTCTTGTTAATCCACTTCTCGATGTACTTGCTTGCATATAGTCTTCATCTCTATTCACTTGCACAATTGATTTTCCTTTCTCACATCTTCTTACCTCTTCTTCAAATTCTTCAGCTGTATGACTTTGATCTCCATACCAACTTTTCTGTTCATCAAATGTTACATCTCTAGAAACAAGAAATTGTTTGGTTAAAGGATTCCACAACCTATAACCCATCTGCTTTTCATCATAGCCAATGAACACATATTTTTCTACCTTTGGTTAATGTTTATACCTAACCTGTGATGGCACATAAGCATATACAATTGATCCAAATACTTTACAATGATCTAGTGTTGGTTTCTTACCCCACCAAGCTTCATATGGAGTCATTCCATTGAGAGCTGCACATGGCAATCTATTCGCAAGATATGCAGCTGTATTTACAGCCTCAACCCAAAGATAATTTGGACAATTCTTCTCTTTCAGCATAGCTCTAGAAAACTCAACCAAAGTCCTGTTCCTTCTTTTTGCTACACCATTTTGTTGTGGTGTATACCTGCAAGTTATTTCTCTCTTAATACCTACATTCCAAAGATAATCATTGAACTCTTGGGAGAAGTATTCTCCCCCTCCATCAGACCTCAGTCTTTTAAGCTTTTGACCTGTGACTCTCTCTACATATGCATGAAAATGCTTGAAGGCTCTAAACACTTCTGATCTTTCCTTCAAAACATATAATGTTATCCATCTTGTAGCATCATCAATGAAAAGAACATAATACCTTGAGCCACTGATAGATCCTTCTTTTGTTGGTCCCCATACATCAGTATGAATGAGCTCTAGTAATCCATCATGTTTGAATCCTTTCTTTTGAAATGGTAACATGTGTGCTTTTCCCATCTGACATGCTTCACATTTATAAACCATATGTTGACTTTGCACATTTGGTAATCCTAGTACAGAGTGATTAGCAACCATAGCTTTAATTCCTCTTTCATTGAAGTGACCTAATCTCTTATGCCAGAGATCAAGTTCTGTAATCACTCCTTCACCATGTGTGAGCAAAGCTTGACCAATGTTCCATTGTACTCTTAAAGTAAAGAGTCTACCTTCTTTCTTACCAGAGACAATCTGATTATATCCATTCTTTGGATCTTCAACAAATACTCCGTCATTTGTAAACCTAACTTGAAAACCTTTTTCAACTATCTATCTCACACTAATCAAGTTTTTAGGTATTGTGGGAACATACAAAACATTGGTTAGCAAATCTGCTCCACTCTTGCATTTCACTTTTCCAATTGAATGTACACTATGTCTTGTATTATCACCTGTTTGAACACTATGACTAGAAATGCCTTTTTCCAATTTTGACATCAATTCTATGTTTCCTGACAAATGATTAGAACATCCAGAGTCAATGTAAAATACCTTTAGATCTTCTTTATCTGATGTGCTGATTGAATTCATCATCAATGATGTATGAACTTCATTCTGTGTGTCATTTGCATAGTTGTAGTAGGTAGTGTTGTAGGATTGATTCTGTCCCCAACTTCTTCCTCCACCTCTACCATAGCCTCTTCTTTGACTTTGTCTACCTCTTTGAAAATTACTTTGATATCTTCCACCTCTGCCTCTGCTATTGTTGTTTTGATTCAGGTTTGATCCTTGTTGGTTGTGCCAACAATCATGAGCCAAATGATTACTCAATCCACAGATCCAGCAAGCCTTCTTGTTGTTATTTTGATTACCTCTTCCTCTTCCAAAACCTCTTGGTCTTCCTCTACCAGTGGCTTTACCTCTTGCATAATAAACTTGAGAAGTTGACTCTTCTTCATCCTTTGCTTTACCTTTATCTCCTTTCTTCTTATTCTTCATGTACATTGCAGAACTTTGTCCTTTATCTCCATCTCCCTTTAATTCTTGCTCATATGTGAGCATCAAACCAAGTAATTGATTCAAATATGGAACATAATGATTTAATGAAAGTTCTGTTGATAAGACAAAAGGTTTCCACCTTTCATCCCCTCTCAATCCTCCAAGTAGTTGAGCAATCAATATGTGATCTTCAACATCTTCATCTATGGATCCAAGACTATCTGCTAGATCCTTCATCTTAGTGACATAATCACTAATACTTTGACTTGGCATCTTCTTGAATGTCGTAAACTTTGACCATAGACTTGCTTTCCGTGCTTTAGTAGTGCTTTGGAAATGATACTCCAATGCATTCCATATATCTTCAGATGATTCCAATCCTCTGATGTGTGGTAGCAAATGATCAGAGATTGTATTGTAGATGTAGGCTTTTGCACTTGCATCCTTCTTCTGCCAATGCTTTAAAGCATCAAGTTCCTCTTTCTTTGGTCGGCTTTCCTCTTCAAATACTGGCTTCTCTTCTTCACCTGTTACATATATCATGAGATCCTTACTCATAAGTAAGGCTTCCATTCTCATTACCCATGCGGGGTGTTGAAGCTCAAGGTCAAGGACAAAGCATGGAAGCGCATCAAGGAAGTGGACACACAAGAAGAATGAGCTAGTAGGGAGCTCCAAGAAGCACCTGTCAAATTTTCAGATGAAATCCCTATAAAAATAGTGATTATTATCACTAAAAACAATTGTAAATACCATTTTCCATTTTTGTAACTCCATTTTGTTCAAGCCGAGGAGTCCTCGAGCTTGAGGAGTATTAGAACTACCATCCTACCAATTTTCATAATTTTTAGACTCCGTTTGAGCCCCCAAATAAGCCCTGGAACCTATTTTTTAACTAGGCCGGACACTAGGTCTGGACAGGGCCAAAACCACTCAAAAACTATAAAAAGGGCTGGAGAGCTCATTTTTGAGGTTGGCTTGTTGTAGATTTCAGCTTGGTAAGAGAGCTCTTGTATAATCGAAGATCTTCCATTGTTCCCCTCCTTGCTCTTACTTTGTGCGCGTGTGTGTGTATGTGTGTGCATGCTTGTGTGCTCTCACTCACGCACTTGTGCCATCACTTGCTCACGGTCTTCATACCGGTCCTCACGTCTCCACGGATTGACATTTATGAGGTGTATCTCTTCACGTTGGTACTCACCATTGTACTAGAGTGACACCAAATTTTGGCGCCGTTGCCGGGGAGAGAGCTTGGAGGACGAGCGTGTGACGATAAGACGTAGAGTAGCGACGTTGGAAGGTAAAAAATCACCATTTTCAGTTCAGTTTCTGAGTTTTTCTCCTTCTTCATCTTCACCATCATCACCATCTTCTTCCCTCTTCACATTCTCTGATTTTCTCCATTTTCGCCTATATCTTCACCTCGTTTTTCACTTGCGGCTATGAGGAACAAGTGTGGAGGCTGTTCAGAGCAGAAACGCTGAAGAAACATTCTTGAAAAACCTCTCAAAACTCCAAAAATTTGATTCAGTATCGCGCGGGCTGAAGCGACTTGCGTTTGGTATCGCGACGGTGGTAGCGTGACTTTGGAGCTAGATTTTGCATCTACAGGCTGATAGAAGTGACAAGGAGGAAATAAGGTACACATATTTGCAAAAAATTTTGAATTTGGGCTTAAAAATCTCCAAGTATCGTGTCCGGTTGAGTTTTGGTATCGCGATATCAGAATTCCCAAGTATCGCGATACTTGTCGAGGTATCGTATCGTGCACGCCCACTTGAGGTATCGCGATACCATTTTGGTATCGTATCGTCAAGTGTTGGTATCGCGATCGCAGTTGCCTCAGTGGTATCGTATCGCGACGGTCACAGTATCGTATCATTGACCAAGTGGTATCGTATCGCCTGAGATTCTGGTATCGTATCGTGGTCCACCTGGTATCGTATCGTGCCAGTCTTGGTATCTATCGTCGATCGTGCAGTATCGTATCGTCGACCAAGTTGGTATCGCGATCGTCTAAATTTTGGTATCGTATCGTCAAGTGTTGGTATCGCGATCGCAGTCGCCCCGGTGGTATCGTATCGTGGTCCACCTGGTATCGTATCGTGTTAGTCTTGGTATCGTATCGCCTCCAATTTCAGTATCGTATCGTCGGCCAAGTTGGTATCGTATCGCCTCAAAGGTATCGTATCGTCCAATCCCGTGGTATCGTATCGCTCAAGAACTCAGTATCGTATCATGTCATTACAGGTATCGTATCGCGAGGTTAAGTGGTATCGTATCGTGCAAATTAGAGATATCGTATCGTGACTACTTTCAGTATCGTATCGTCTAAGAGAGCAGTATCGTATCGTGGAAATTGGTATCGCCTTGGTTGTATCGTATCGTCTACGTGGTATCGTCTGAAGGGGTATCGTGTAAGACAAAGGTATCGTATCGTGGAAAATCTGGTATCGTATCGCCTGTTCTGAGTTCCCAGAGAGATCCTGTTTCCCTGTTTTAACCCCCAAAACCCTGAACTGGCATAACTTTCTCATACGAAATCCGTTTGCTATGATTTTGGTTTTGTTGGAAAGCTCGTGAGGAGTACAACCAAAACATCGATTGGTTACGGTAAAAATAATACCAGGATTATTAGATAGGGTATTTTGAAGTTGACCCTCAGGAAAACTGGAAAACCAAGGTGTTCCAAAGGATTTTGAGCAATAGAAGAGAACTTTGGGACTAGAAGCCAAGGCTTATGAACCTGCGATCTGGCAGACACTTAGGCAAGGATAGACAAAGCATTAGGTCATCTGAGGCTAGTGTCAACCATACAGCCAAGTCTTGGGCTCAACAGCTTAGTGGTTATCCTTACACACGAAGTTCAGAAACCAGTGACTCAGAAATGTCTTTTAGCATGGAAAGACCCACACGTGGCTCAGGCACTGCCTATTTACAGACACCAGAAGGTCCCTATAAGACCCAATTGGAGTATATCAGGACCAACCATTTAGGTGCTCGCATCTATGAGGATGGTCTAAGACGATCAGTGGTTCAACTCAAGAATCCTGACCAACCCTTTGGACTTGAACACCCAGTGGTCAAGTTTGAAGAGGGTGCTTACATTGATAAGGAAGGAACCATGTATGTGGTTACCAACTTACCAGATAGGACAGATGAGTTTGGAAATATCATTCCTGAGAATGAGATAGGAGACCTAGAGCAAGGAGACCTAGGAGGAGAACCCAAGACCCCTAGAGGTAAGTCAGTCTTAACCAGAGTGCTCACTCCAGAATGGATTCCTCAAGATAATAAAAGCATAGAACTATTCGTGAGTAGAGAAACGGAGGAAGCCTTTTGGAGATTTAGGCCAGATCAACCCAGCCCAGTAGTCACCATCTATGAATTCAAGGATCCAGAGACACCAGGGAAAGTTGTCTATCTAGATCACACATCTCAAAAATTATTCTTGGTATCCGATCATGACAGACATGCTTACACCTGGCAAGGTGAATCAATTTTCCCTCCACCAAGATCTAATGTTTCCCAGGGCCTCCAGGGAGCCGGATCATCCAAGGCTCATGAAACCCAGAGGGAAAGAACTAGAGAGAGACCGGAGGTAAGCTTTGCAGACACTGTAGGCAGAGACAGATCAAGATATGGGACGGAAAGACCTGAAAGGGAGAGACATAGAGTTTATAGGCATCAAAGAGATGATCATGATTTCCCATTGCCTAGACCACGAGAACACTCAAGAACCCTTAGACCCTCTCAAGTGGTTAAGACAATGAAAAACTACTTTGATGGATTTGGAGATCCTTATGATCATGTGGCGGAGTTCAAACAAGTGCTAAGAGCTGAACAGGTTGAAGACTTGTTCACCCAGTTCGAGGCATTTGGTTTGACTCTTAAGGGTACTACCTTAGCTTGGTTTCAACCTCTAAACAGTTGCAACTATAGAGAGATAGGTCAGCTGCTAGAAGAATTCATTGTGGAATTTTCCAAAAGCGGTATCAGGCATAACACATCATCCTTGATCCACAGCTTCAAGCAGACACCCCAAGAAACAGTGCGACTCGCAGGAAGAAGATTTAGACAGTACTTGGAAAGATGCCCTGTACCAGAATTACCCACATCAGCCAAACAGGTGGCACTGTTTTTAGACGGCCTATTGAGCACAAAATTAAGGTCATATGTATACTTGAAAGAGCCTAGATCCATAGAAGAGTGTGTACGGATATGCATTGACATAGAAGACAACTTGGGTGAGGAGTTAGGACTATCCAAACTCTATAAGGACTTTGATAGTTCTACAAGTCATACCTCTAGAACCTCCAATGAGATAGATGAGATAGCTGAGCAAGTGGCCAAAAAGCTAGGAGTTCAAAATAGACAAATGCCAAGGGTCACTTCAGTGAAGCGATGTTATACATGTGGAGGAGATCACATGGCTAATGTTTGCCCGTTGACGACTCAACCCCAAGGAAACCCTAATGCTCTATATTGCACCATTGAGAGGAAATATACAAATCATACGACCCAAGATTGTCCCTATAACAGGCAGGCTGTTAGACAAAATTATCAGCAACCTTACCAGCAGGGTAGGTATCAGAATCAGTACCAACAACCATATTATAGGCCACAACAATATCAACCTCAATACCAGCAGCAATATCAGGCACCATATGGGCCACAACCAGTCCTAGGAAACCAACCGCCAGCTCCTGCCAATGTGATCCCAATTAAATATACGATGGTGGAGGAGAACCCTAATAGAGCATTGGTGCCACTAACCCCATTGGTCTCAGAAAATGATTCTCACGCTCATGGTTCAGACTACTTCCATGAAGATAGTCCACATGCTTATTATATAGAGTCACCTGAGCAAAGTGAGACTTCTCAGTGTCAATATGAGACACCACCTATGGAACAAAATTGGGAGCCAGAATACTCCAATGTCATGTATACGAATCCAAATCCTAGGCCCCAATTGACACAAGTAAGACCACAAGCCCCTAGAGCACCATGCTTTAGATGTCAGGGCGATCATTTCATTCGTGAATGTCCCCACCAACCAGCCCTGAGACTAGGACAAAACATCACAATACAAGGCTTTTGTCCTGAGTGCGGCAAGGAACATCTTCCTAGAGAGTGTCCCAGGAATCCCTCTAGTGCACCCAAGGTCACACCCATCAACGTGGTAGGCTTAGTGGCAGATTCAAGTTCAAGTAGCAGTAATGTGGCTCCTGTACAGGTAGTTACTAGGGCACATGCTGCACAACAAGCAAAACCATCTGAGCAATCGGAGTCAAGTGAGGCAGGAGAACCTAGTAAGAGGAAACCAAGAACATGGAAGGATACCAGAGAGAAGGCTAATCGCAAGTGGAACAAAAAGCTATCCGAGCTAGAAGAAAGCCTAAGGGATACCAAAACAAAAATAGAAGACATTGCATCTCAAAGCCCCTCACATACCGAAGCTCCATCCACTCCACCTCATTCCACCCCACCACCCATTGTAAATAACCCACAACCAGGGTCTGTTCTTGCAGATCCAACCCCAGAAGGCTTGGACATGATGTTCAAGGCCTACCAGGCTCGTCTTCAAGAAGGGCCAACAACTGCAAACTTGGATAAGAGTTACCCGAGAGCAGATTTAGAGATTGAACGGATGAAAATGTGCATGAAAATGGTAGAACAAGCTCAAGCTATACTTGAGACTAGTCAAAAGTTCAATCAGACAAACTATGTCAAACCGGATTTGCATTTCCAGGGCTTACTAGAAAGATTAGAGCAGTTGGTAAACAAATAGTTTCTTTACCTCCACAAGCTCAACCAGTTATTGAGAGAGGAAGCTCACCACCAATGGGAGCTTATGTTCCTAGTTCCACGGAGGCTAGAATACCTCCTTCAATTCAACAGTATTCTCAAGAGTTCTTGCGGGAAATACAAGAAGAGAAATGGGCCAAGGAGAAGGGTAACTCCCCTCCTATTCCTGAGATTGATGATCTTCATGATCAATTTCCCCAAGACATCCCGTCTATCTATGGAGATCAAACAGTGCAACAAGAGGATGAGAGATTAGATTTTGAATCTAATTCTTTACAAGAGTTGCCTCATTTCACAGGCCCATGGGAATCTGAATCTCTCCAGATCAGAGCTCCCACAATATTGGTAAGAAATGAAGACTCAGTGATTCCAAGAAACACTGATGTTGTGAAGAACACTAAGGTTCAATGTCATCTCACTGTGGAAGAGCTTCTCAAAGCAAAACCTGAGCTCTGGAATCATGTGAAGGATCAGGTTCCAGAACTTGAATCCAATATGCCAAAAGTAGGCTCTAAGCAAAAAGTTCCAGAGATACCTCTCGACAAGATAGGAGACATGAGCGAAGGTGAAGAAGGTAACACTTATCTTCCGATCACCTATCAAGGTTACACAACCAAAGCAATTGTAGATTCGGGTGCTGGTGTTGCTATTGCGACCACCTCCTTGTGGAAGCGATGGGGCAAACCCACATTAAGACCAACGAGAATGAAACTTCAAATGACAGATGGTCATTTTGAAAGACCTCTAGGATTGCTTGAAGGGATAACTCTAACCACTTGTGGTGTAGAGTTTGAACATACATTTGCTATATGTGACTTTGAGAAAAATAATGTCTACGAGATGATCCTAGGAAGACTCTTCCTACGACAATTGCAAATAGTACAGGATTGGGGAACCAACTCCTTGTACTTACAACACTTAGGGGTCACAACCAAGGTCAATTTGAAGGATTACACCTTCAGAGATGTACCATCCCTACAGTGGAATCCTATCCACAAAGCGAAAGAAGATTCTATCTCTGTGCATTCTGGGAGTTCACCTGATCCATCCTGGCTGCATGAAGATACTCACTTGTGGATGTGCAAGGTCGCGGAGGAAGAGGAAAAGCGTCTAAAAGCAAGAGAAGAAGGGACTTCCCCAGGAGATAGACCAATAAAAGACCCAGCCTATACACCGATGATATTTCCAGATGAGGAATTTGAGCCTCATGGTTGGGCAGAAATCTTAGCTACCATGGACATTGCAGTCAATGAAGAACAATGGACACCTCATTGTGATGAGGAGGGTTATGATATTTCAGTGTTCATGTGTCAGCCCCTGTTGGAAGAGTGTGATCCTAGTGAGTTCATAGAAGAAGAAGAGAATGACGATGATCTAGAATCCATTGTGATGGATACTTACTTTGACTCAGAGGAACACTATTTAGAAGACATAGGAGTGTTAACCCAAAAAGAAGAAGAACCCCTCACGAGTATTAAAACGATAAATTCAAAGGAAGGAAGTGAAGGAGGTCAAAAGAAAAAGAAAAGAAAAGCAGTGAAACAAGAAGAGGAAGAATCATTATTTGAAGTACCAGAAAATTTCAAGAAATATGAAGTGGAAGACCAAAAAATTTTGGTACGGATGCCTAAGAGGCCATTATAGGAGAAGCATATGACAATAAAGAAAAGACCAAAAAAATTGTAGTGACCATTGAAGGGAACGAAGAACGATGTACGTACATAGGAGATGACCTAAGTGCAAAAGAAGAAGCAGAGCTTGTAGCTCTATTAAGGGAATATAGGGATGTGTTCGCATGGCACTATAGAGACTTGAAAGGAGTAGATCCAAAGATTTGCTCTCATACGATTCCGATGACCGCTGATGCCAAGCCCACCAAACAAAAGCCCTACACATATAATGACAATTATGCAGCCAAAATAAAGGAGGAAATTGACAGGCTGATTGAAGCTGGATTCATCTATGAGATTGAGCACACTGAATGGGTGTCCCCCATTGTAGTGGTGCCCAAGAAGAATGGGAAATTGCGAGTGTGCATTAACCTTAAAAAAGTTAATGCCGCTACGATCAGAGATAGTTATCCACTTCCAATCACCGAACATCTATTGGAGCGTGTTGCAGGCAAGGAAGTTTATAGCTTCCTTGATGGATTTTTAGGTTACAACCAAGTAGCCATTGCCCCCGAAGATCAACACAAAACGGCCTTTGCCACAGAATGGGGAATCTTTGCATTTCGTGTGATGCCATTTGGGCTCACCAATGCACCTGCAACATTCCAAAGGCTCATGTGTCATGTCTTCAAAGAGTTCTTGCGAAAGAGCTTAGACGTATATGTGGATGATTTATGCGCTCATTCCCAAGAAGAAGTTACCACATCCCTGAGCTCAGACAGATCTTCAACAAGTGTAGAGAATATCGAGTGTGTCTGAACCCAGAGAAGTGTGTGTTCATGGTACGACAAGGTAAGATCTTAGGTCACATTGTTTCTAAGAATGGAATTTCAACAGATGAAGACAAGGTAAGAGCGATAGCAGAGTTGCCAAGACCAAGGAATGTTAAAGAGGTACAAGCCTTTATGGGCCATTGTGGATATTACCGTAGGTTTATCCACATGTATGCCATCATAGCTAAACCTCTTTAAGGGTTGTTAACAAATTTTGAGTGGAACGAGGAATGCGAGAATTCCTTCAACGAGCTGAAAAGACGTTTGTGCATAGCACCAATATTGACTACTCTGGATTGGAGCAAACCCTTTCATGTCCATGTAGATGCCTCCAATCATGCAATAGGATGTGTGCTAGCACAACCCACAGGTGAAGGAAACCTAGATTTGCCGATAGCATATGCTAGTAGGCAATTAAATGCAGCTGAATGAAATTATACCACAACGGAGAGAGAAGGCTTAGGCATGGTATACGCTGTGAAAAAGTTTAGACACTATTTATTGGCCAATAAGTTCAAGTTTTTCACTGATCATCAAGCTTTACTATATTTGGTCAATAAACCTTGCAATACAGGCCGCTTGGTGAGATGGTTCCTCTTACTAATGGAATACGACTTTGAAGTTGTTGTCAGGAAAGGTAGAACCCATCTTAGGGCAGACCATCTTTCTCGTATCACTTCAGGAGAGCCACCGCAAGGAGTGTCTGATGAATTGCCCGATGCTTATCTGTTCAATTTAGAAGTTGTTTCTAAATGGGCAAATAAGTTGGTACCAGTCCTAACCTTTGGGCCTGCAAATAAAAATGTGAAAACAAGCAAAGAAGAAATTGTAAGATCACAAAAGTATCAAATATTGGCCGGAAGCATGTACAAACAAGATCCAGAGGGTGTACTAGCTTGTTGTGTTGAGGACAACGAACATATGAGTTGGATGCAACAAGCCCATGAGGGACTGCTAGGAAATCACTACTCTAAACAACGAACATTGCAGAATCTAAAACGTTTAGGAGTGTATTGGCCTAGCACGGACAAAGAAATACAGGAGTGGATCCAGAATTGTCCAGTGTGCCAGAAGAGACCCCCAGTGGAGCATGCCACTCTTTATCATGTGTCATTAATCCCATATTGGAGTGCTCCATTGGTTGAGTTCATGAGATCGGGAACATTACCCAATCAGGCTAGTCTTGCAAGAAAACGGAGCATGGAGCAAGAGGCTCAAGACTATGCCTTAGTAGGAGACAACCTATATCGAAGAGGCAAGGATGGTTACCTAAGACTGTGCGTTCATGAATCAGACTATTTGAAAGTCTTAGAAACTGCACACAACGGTGCTGCAGGTGGACACTTTGGGCCTGACAGAGTAATTAAGACCATTCTATTCTCAGGACTTTGGTGGCCCACTCTTCATGCACATACTTATGTGAAGAAATGTGACACATGCCAACGTGCCCAATATCCGATAAGAAAAGACGAGATGCCTTTAAGGCCAATGATGGGAGGACATGCATTTTCAAAGTGGGGTATAGACTTTGTAGGTCCCATCAACCCCCCAGCTAGAAACTCCCATGCAGAATACATTATTGTAGCCACAGATTACCTTACAAAGTGGGTGGAAGTAAAAGCCACAACAAAGAATGATGCTCAAACAACGGCTAAGTTCTTATTCGAAAATGTGTTCACTAGATATGGGTTACCAATAGAGTTGGTTAGTGATAGAGGCACGCACTTCTTGAATGAGGTCATTGAAAATCTCCTTCAAGAATTCATGGTGATACATAAGAAGTCTGCCCCCTATCACCCACAAGCTAACGGACAAGCCGAGAGCACGAATAAGATCCTATGTAACGTATTGACGAAACTTGTAAATAATAAACGCTCTGATTGGGACAAACAACTTCATCATGCTATTTGGGCATACCGAGTTGCCTACAAAACGGTACTCAATGCTACCCCATTTCAGATGGTCTTTGGACAGAATGCCGTGCTACCACTGGACTTCCTAATCCCTGCCTTGAAAGTAGCACAAGAGTACGAGTGGAACGGACAGAAGTTGTCCTCCAGGATCTTTGATCTAGAACGCTTAGGTGAGACGAGGCTACGAGCGGCCGCAGGCATCTATGCTGCAAAGAAAAGACAAAAGGCATACTTTGATGCCCATGTGAAGGACAAAGGGTTGAAAGAAGGAGATCTAGTGCTGGTTTATACGCTAAAGCAACATGCCCGCAAATTGGAGAAACGAGGATATGGACCCATGATCATTAATAGACTCTCCACTAGTGGTGCAGTTCAATTGGCCACTTTAGAAGGTGATATCTTACCGAACTATATAAGTGGTTGTCGAGTCAAGTTATATCAAGAACCTCTTACAGAGGAAATGCTCATGAGACTCAACACTGCTAAGAAGCAAAAAGAAGAGGAGTTAAGGGTTAGAGAAGAAGCACAAGCAGAGGTTAGAGAGCGCATCAGAAGAAATAAGCTACGGCGGCTAGGCCTAGATGTCAACACAAAAGCTCCAAAATATCACATGGACATGTGCCAAAAATCGGGCATAACTACTTCTCAAATAATTGATCGACGGCCCTTTGTGACTATAGAGGTAGGACAAGGAAAGAGTGTAAAGACTGTGAGAGCATTAGTTGATTCAGGTGCAGCAACTAGTGCAGTTCGACTTTCATACTGCCAAGACCTGCAATTGGACATCAAGCCCATAGAAGCCTATCTCATAGGATTGGGAGGCGTGGAAACCTCCTGTTTGGGCGAGGTGGAACTTCCCATCTACCTTCAAGATGTTCCAATAAAAGTCAAAATGCTAGTGTGTCATGATGAGGACCTCACAGAGCCACTTGTCTTGGGTCAAGATTGGATTTACGACCATGCTGTCAGCTTGAACCTAAGAAGTCAACTTCTTCAAGTTTGGGTACATGAACAATGCATTACATTAGAGTTAGAAAATTTCATGCTCACAAATCCAGATGGAGCACCTCCTCATAGTTCTTCAAGGACTAATCTTAGCAAAAAAGATGTTGTATGTGTCAAGGGCTCGATGTTTCAAAAGCACTCAATCATGGAAGAACAGGATCAAAGACAAGCGAACTCCTCCTCTTGTGCAAAGACTAATGTTGTCACCACAACTCAATCAAAGAGGCAAGCACGAGGCTACATGACAACTGCTATATCCAATAGACGAAGATACTTCGAGAGGAAAGTAGTTCCGGACATGAAGAAGATCTGGGTACGAAAAGACGAGCAACCACCAGCCTTGCCAACACAGTTCCCACCCAGGCAAGTCAACCATTGGAAGACAAGAACCAAGAACCTACGACATGCTCAAGCACGAAGAATCCAACAACTTTGGGTACCGAAGCAATCGATGAAGGCCGACCACAATAAGGTACAAATTTGGGTGCCTAAAAAATTAGCTGGAGCTCAACAAGGACGATTACAGATGTGGGTACCTAAGAAGCTCTTACGTACGCAACAACCTATGCTCCCCACCATACAAAAGGTATCAACAAAGAAGCCAAGGAAAGAAAAAGGTAAGAATGGAGCACAAAGACCAAACGAAGATAAAATCAACCCTTCTGCAAAAGTAAGGAGGCAATCATCACGGATATGGGTTTGGAAGCCGAAAGCAACCGCTGCACCCACAAAACCAAAGAGCCAACCACACTGGATACCAAAGTTTGGACAGCATCCAAAGAAGAACTGGCCTGAGGTGATCTCAACAGGGCCAAATACTATTCGAAAATGGGTTCCCATTAGGAGGATTACATCATTTCGAGATCCAATCGACACCTCCAAACAAAGAATGCATCAACTATGCGAGTAACATCAAAAGCCTCGACGTGCAGCAACCATGTGCCTTTGGCATAACCTTGTCTTTTGCACCATTGAGGTCATGCACTTCCAAAGTATGCATCAACATAGGGCCACATTATACGGCCGCGCATAGACACAATTGAGAAATCCCAGGCACATGAAACACAATTTTCACATATAAAATATGTTATTGATACTAACCTCTTTCTTCTTGTTTGATGCCATCGTGTGCAACAACCAGAAAAAAAATAAAAATAAAAATAAAAATAAAAAGGAAAAGAAAAGGAAAAGAAAAGAAAAGCAAAGAAGAGGACTATATGCTTGAAAAGGCTCATCAGCGAACTTTGAGCAAGGACATCCATCAACAAAAAGGACAAGCCGATGGTCAAACACCATGATGGAACTACAACACGAAGAGATGAAGATCAACGGACCCTTCACCATGGTAAGACGTGTATGTTTCAACAACACTATAACCATGATAGATTAGGAAACTTCTTCGTCAGCATACCCTTGAGCACTTAGCTCAAGACCCAATCTCTTGCACCATACTTCTTGCCATGCATTTTCCAAGTACGCATACGTAGGGCCACATTACAAGGCCATGCACAAGGCACATATTTTGTTCAACCCATGCACTAATGCACTTACCCACCATTCATTATGGGTTACAAGTACTTGGCATGAAAACTATGAAAAGCCATCTTTGGAAGAACCAGACGACATCAAGATGACAACAACAAGAGCAAGGAAGCCATCCACCACCAAGAGTTGCTCACAATCAACATTGACCACCTCCTTTGAGCAGCTCGCAGTTTTGGAAAGCTCACAAATGCACCATCAAGATGGAATACACGGAAGACGTACATACAGAGGGACTACAACCTGCAAGAGCTAGCAATGGCAAAGTGAAGAACTAGACAAACGTCTAGGCTACATTGGAAAGAGAAACCGCTCCTATTGATACACGAACGACACTACCTCTCAACGTACTACATGGGACAAGCACCACAACAAGGATCTGTCAGGGACGACAGACTCAAGAGGGGGGGGAGTGTTGAAGCTCAAGGTCAAGGACAAAGCATGGAAGCGCATCAAGGAAGTGGACACACAAGAAGAATGAGCTAGTAGGGAGCTCCAAGAAGCACCTGTCAAATTTTCAGATGAAATCCCTATAAAAATAGTAATTATTATCACTAAAAACCATTGTAAATACCATTTTCCATTTTTGTAACTCCATTTTGTTCAAGCCGAGGAGTCCTCGAGCTTGAGGAGTATTAGAACTACCATCCTACCAATTTTCATAATTTTTAGACTCCGTTTGAGCCCCCAAATAAGCCTTGGAACCTATTTTTTAACTAGGCCGGACACTAGGTCTGGACAGGGCCAAAACCACTCAAAAACTATAAAAAGGGCTGGAGAGCTCATTTTTGAGGTTGGCTTGTTGTAGATTTCAGCTTGGTAAGAGAGCTCTTGTATAATCGAAGATCTTCCATTGTTCCACTCCTTGCTCTTACTTTGTGCGCGTGTGTGTGTATGTGTGTGCATGCTTGTGTGCTCTCACTCACGCACTTGTGCCATCACTTGCTCACGATCTTCATACCGGTCCTCACGTCTCCACGGATTGACATTTATGAGGTGTATCTCTTCACGTTGGTACTCACCATTGTACTAGAGTGACACGGGGTAATTATCTCTGTCCAGTTTTTCAATGGAGATATGATCTGCCATACTCCTTCCCTTCTGCTGCAACCTATGAGCTTAAAGGATAAAGGATAATACCTTTTGAAGTTATTTGTGTATGAGGATACTTCTAAAGTAATCTTTTGATGCCTTGTGTCTTCAAATGCTTCACCTTTGAAACTTTAATGGAAAACTTTCCAAAACTTCTCGTACCTTTGCCGCCTTCTGCTCTTCAGGACATTTCTACTTTGATACCACTTGTTGATGTATGAAACATCACAAGAAATGAATTAATGTGACACTAGAACACCTCTATGGTCACCATTAACCCATTGCCACTCCAAACTTTGAGAAATGATAGCCAAGACCAAGAACTTTACTTCTTCAGATTTTTCTAGTCATTGAAATGACATACCTTCAATATTATGCTAATTTCTCTTAGCTCAAATACTATTTCTCCAAGATATTTTGGTGGATGAAAGTAGAAGAGGAGAGCTTTCCAAAAAGCTATTATTTGCAAGAAAGGGATCTCTAGAACTCAAGTTATGGCCTTCACAAGATCACCTTGTATGACTTGCCAAAACTTGAAATTTTGCCTCCTTTAGTAATTCTGAGTGTTTAAAAATGAAAATTCGATGCCTAGCATCGACTTCAACCAAAAGTCAATGCCTGGCATCGACTTTCAACTTTTTTAGCCACTTTTTCAGCGCCAGAATTACCCCCTTGAACACACACATGAACAAAACCACTTTTATGTGGGAAGTCGATGCCAGGCATCGACTTTATGCTGAAACTCGATGCCAGGCATCGAGTTGCTCCACAAAACTCATGTTTTTAAGAAGTTCTATCAGTACATAACACTTAGAGAATAAAACAAGGACTTATCAACACAAACTCGATGCCAGGCATCGACTTGCTCGGAAAACTTCAACTTTTGAAATCATTTCACAGAAGACAAGCATGGAGATGATGGAGAGAGTCTCATACACAGAACTTTAACTATTTCTTCTCATAGCTATGAAAAACTCAGAAGTTTTACAGATGCTTTCTCACTCAGAGAAGCCCGACTATACTCAATCATACAAATGAACTCCTTCTCAGATTCTATCACTCTCTTCCACTTCTTCTCTCTCATCGCGTCAGTTGATACAAACTAACTTATATAGATTTTTTTATTCTTGTGATTTTTAAAAAACTTCTAGAACTAAAGTGAACTAACTTTACAAATATAATACACTTGTGAATTTGTCCCTTCACAAAGGCATGTGCTTTTCTTCTAAAGCTTTGACCTTCAAATACATGTCCAATTAGTGAGTGTTTCTCCAACAAGAATCAATTTCCCAAAACCCAAATAAGTCCCTTTTCGATGTGGAATTACTACCTTTATACTTAGCTCGAAACCAATTAACCTTCAAAATATGAAAAAACAAATAATCATTATGATGTCATTTAAAAAATAAACTATATCATAAAAAATAAAAACATTTTTACGTGTTTGAACACATGAAACGATATTTTGTAGATACCAACAATAGTTCCTAGGTAACCAAGTTTGCTATCTTGCTATAAGGATCATATCTTTTGAGCTAGCACATGATAGTTTCTTGAAAGAAGCAACAATGCTAGAATCCTGTGTTTTATGTAAAGAATCAATCATTTTGACCCTAATATGCTGTCCAAAAGCCCACATATTAGTGAACATTCAAGCCTGCAATAAAAACTAAATTGATAAAGAGAACTAATACACATATATGTGAAAAAATAGAATATTATTAAAATAAAATTACCGTTCTCTCACAACATATCATTAACTCCCTCTACTCATCTAAGATTCATTCATTATTTGCATTGGCTTGTTGCATATGAGTATATAACCATAGATATATTTGTATTCGCATTCCTACGGAAATAATATCTATATCTTTTGTATCTACATCTTTTACTTTAGAAATTTCAAAGTTCCTATTCATACTCTGCTAACAAATGCTTGCATGCATTCACTATTATATGCTATAAACGTAGAAACATCATTTTTTTCTTGCAATGTAAATTGAAATGCAACTCCCTTATGTGATAATACCTCATTTGTTATTTTTGAAGAAGATTCATTGGTCCATGCAAATGGAGCTTCTTCATGAACTCTTTCAAGGTATTCACTAACATAGTACATGCAGTCCTCAAGCATCCACTACTTTTCAATAGGTAATTCTGGTTTTTCTCTTTGTCACACATAACCTTTCAATATTCCCATAAATTGGTCGACCCAAAACATCCATTGAGTGTTTACAAAACTTGAAATCTCTATTTTATCCACAAGATGGAATAATAAATGAACCTGAATATCAAAAAATGATGTTGCAAGCTCTTTCTCATTCACGTTTCTTTTGTGGGATCGAGTCTTCATCAATATCTTTTGATGTAATCCACCTATTATTATAATAACTTAAATTATGAAGAAATTAATTCATAAATAAAAGATATCAAATAGTCTTATATATTAATTATAAAAGTATCATCCCTACCTTATCAGTGATCCAAGATGATAGATCACGTCCCGTACTCCTTTTGTTGTACATCCATCAATAATCAGAGGTAGAATGTGCTTCATAACATTATGCCAATCATGTGACTTTAACCCAGATAAGCTCCTATCATCCATAGTAAATATGTTTTGGAAAGATGTTCCATATCATGTAGGTGTTCAAATCAATTGAATCCTATTGTTGATAGTTTGCATCTCTTTTGTCATAAGTATCCAAGGAGTAGGTGCATAAGTTATTTCATGTCAATTTCTATCAAAAATTGGCCATAACTTTGGTTTTGAGTCTTGATCCTTCAAATCAGTTCTTGGTGCTATTGTTTATTTTAATCCAAGAAGATGTTGCCATAATGAATAACCAATATTCTTGAATATATGCATAGGATCAAGAAGATGATAGATCTTAAACTCTCTCCAATAGTCCAAGGAATACCATATCGAGATATTCTTTGCTAGTGCCAATTTTCCTATATCTCTAATCTTCACATTCTCATCATCTTAGTCATCACTAAAGATTTTGGATTGTGGATCTATAAGAGGCCGATCTATCCATGTTTTTTACCAATCCATAGGTGTTGGGGGATTCTTGGACATGAAGGAGTTTGAGGGTTTGTAGGAGAAAAGGAAAAGACAAGAAGAGAAAATACACCCTAGAAGCCTCTACCGATTGATTACACTAAGACAATTACAATGTTGAAGCACAATACAAGCCAATACTTCTGTGCAAAATCCCACAGAGTGCTCAATTACAAATTACCAAATACCCAAAGTCTTCTTGCTGCCGACCTCCTCTGCGCCAAACCTCCACCTGCTTCAAGCTTACCCTTGTGCACACCTTGCACCAAGCTTCCACTAAGGGGGAGGAATGAATACCTTCTGTCGGCACGCGCACACTGCAATGAGACCTTGAGATCCTTGGGGGACTAGCTTAGCACTCTCTGCACAATCCCTTAGTCACTCTCCATGCACTCCTTCACTTCCACTTCTCTGCATCGCACACTGGTGACTCTTGCCCTTCTCTCTCTTGCTTCACTTAGACATGCTTCTCTTGCTTACTCTAGAATTGTCCAAGAATAGTCATTGCCTTGATTTGAGTGTGTCGATTCACGTATGCTCCTAACTGCAAGAGTATCTTGGTGCTCACTTTGATGTCCCAAGATTGTCTTTACAAGTGGCAGCCAACGACTCCCTGTTTTGTCCTGTAGTGACTTTAGACTAAAACCAAAAATTTTAATTGGGGGGCCATACTTTCACTTCTGCGTACGCTGCCGCTTCACATACCTTCACATTTTCCTTTTAACTCTTCAAATATGCACATAAGGGAGGGTTCACCTGAACCTTCCAAAATACTTTAAAAACACTTTGAACCTAAGTTAGGGAAATTAGAGAAATACCTCTACAACCTGCAACCCACTTTCTCCAATTTACCCTTTGTGGACCATTAATTGTGCACTACCTGTGCACTTTGACACCTACACTTTAGCACTTTGACTCTGTACCTGTTGACTTTGACCTTGACCTTTTTGACTTTGACCAATTTGACTTTGACCTTTTGACTTTGACTTTGGTTGACTGTTGGCAGTAGCCAGATGCATAGAAGACACGGAAGCATGTAAAGATAGAGCAGGGAGCCAGTCGAATCAATTTTTCAAAGATTATGTTTTATAAATATTCTTCAAAACCTCCAAGAGTGATTTTCATCACTATTGTTACATATGTAACATAGAAAAACCCTTTTTGTAATCCATAGCTCCATTTTGTGCAAGCCGAGGAGTCCTTGAGCTTGAGGAGCTTAGGTAGAATGAGCATACCAACTTTGGTTATTTTTAGACACCGTTTACCCTTTCAAATAGCATCTAGGACCTATTTTTTAACTATGCCGGTCACTAGATGTGAAACCGGTCAAAACTAGTCTAGAAACTATAAAAAGAGCTAGAGAGCTCATTTTTTAGGTTAGCTTGTTGAGTAGAGAAGAGCTTAGAGTTATTTTGAGCTTGTAAGAGTGTTCTTGAGCAATAGAGTTGATTTCTCACCTTCCATTGTGTCTTGCTTGTCTCTTCGTAGCGTGTGTGTGTATGTGTGTGTGCATCTCTATGCTTCTCACCTTCACTCTCACTTCATCTCACATTCACGATCTTCATATCACTCCTATCTCTTCCGCAGATTGACATTGAGGAGGTGGAGCTTCTTAACGTGGTTCTCACCATTGTGCTAGAGCAACACCAAATTTGGCACCATTGCCGAGGATCGAGTCTAGGACGAATGTGTGATGGTAAGAGTATAGCAAGAAGTGGCGTTGGAAGGTAAAAATTTCAGTTTTTGTTGTTGTTTTTACTTAGTTTTTAGTGTTTTTCACCTCCCCCACACTCCATCTTCATCACCGCATCATCATCTCCAACTCTAAAAAAATCAAAAAAGTCACCATATCCACCCATTCTCCTCATTTCTCCTCATTTCCCCTCATTTCCCCTCATTTGTGCATGTGCGAGAGAGAGAGAGAGCTTTTGTGCTTGTGTGTACTTGTGTGTTTTTGAGTTTTCTTGCAGGTACAGAGCTCCAGAGCATCAGGAAAGCTGCAGAAAGGTAAGAAATGTACTCTTTGTCAGAAAATGCCGACTATGTCTGACCATCGTGATGGTCTGCAAAGTTCGGAATTTGAGGTAGGCGACCACACCAGCGTGTAGGCGACCCTTGCGCATCTAGGAATCCATTGTTGCATTTGCAAAATTCACAATTTGGTGGACCATCGTGATTGGCTCAGACCATCGCGATTGTGTCACACCATCGTGATTGGCTCACGCCATCGTGACGGCTCGGCCGGACCATCACGATGGTCTCACGCCATCGCGACGGCTCACTTGAACCATCGCGACGGTCCTTGACCATCGCGACGATCCCGTCGACCCCACACGATCGCGGTTGGCTCATGCCATCGTGCCGACGCTGCCACGTGGCAAGCTAGACCATCACGACAGTTCGCTTCCTCGGACCATCGCGACGACACCCTCAGACCATCGCGACACCTCGAAAATTGAACCATCACGATTGGCTCACGCCATCGCGCCAGGACCATCGTGATTGGCTCACGTCATCGCATCTGTGACCATCGCGACGGTTCACTTTGGACCATTGTGACAGCTCACGTTGACCGTTGACTGACGCCATCGCGATTGTTCGCCGATCGAGCCATCACGATTGTTCGCCGATCGAGCCATCGCGATCGTTCATTCCAGACCATCGCGACAGTTCACATTCATGCCATTGCGACTACTCGAATTCACGCCATCGCGATAGCTCGCACTTTCGGACCATTGCGATTGTGCCACGCCATCGTGACGGTTAACCTAGACCATCGCGACGGTCCCAGACCATCGCGACGGTCCCAGACCATCGCGATTGTCCACCCCAAACGGATTTTTTGGAATCGCTTTTTTTGGTCAAATTTAGGGTTATTTTTTGAAAATTTTAGGATCATTGCACTCATAGGAGACCCCTTAGCTCATATTTGGAGAAAAACCTGTTTGTCAATTTTTACCCCCCAGGGCCTGAATAGTCATATCTTTTTCATCCGAAGTCTGTTTCTTGAGCTTTATAGCTCGTTAGAAAGCTCTTTACGAGTACTACATGACCTCAACTGTTTTTTCATAAAGAATACATTGATTTTTAGATAAGCTAGTTTGAGGTTAACCTAGTGTGGGACTAGAAAGTCAAGGGGCAGCATAAAAATTTTGGGCAAAAGGGAAAGGAAATTTAAAAGTGTATATATTTAGGTGCTTGATCATCCATTGTGAATTGGTCTAAACATTGAATTTTGGCAGGTCTAGCAAGGCAATCAAGGGCATTCAAGGCAAGGCAGTGAAGGGCATAAAGCTTGGGAAGCGCGGCTTCTTGGGCAATCAGAGCAACCAACAAAGCTGACTCGAGGTTGGAAGATTACTCAACCCCCTCAGTCAATTCTTAGCTTAAGCTAAACGTTAGCATTGTGGATAGGATTAATGATGATAGGAATGCCTCAAGTTCAAGATATTTAACATTATCAAGTCCAAGACTGAAGTAAAGGTGTGTGATACGAAAACCTAAAGGGAAAGAACATAAGTTTGACGGAACGAGAACTCAAAGTACCACAGAAAGTCGAATTCCTAACGCATACATCTAGACAAGAATCTAAAGGGAATTAAAAAGAATAAAGAAAGTAAGAATAAAGAATCATTGACGATCTGAGTGTGTACTGAGTGTGCAAGGAAGTAAATTCATGAACCTTAGATCGGGCAAACATATAGGTAAGTCAGACCGACGAAGCCTTAGATCATCAGAAGCAAGTATAGGCACTACTGCACGATCGTGGGCTCAACAATTGAACACTAGTTACCCCTACGAGAGTTCAGACACGAGTGAATTAGAAATGGCATTTAGCACAGAAAGACCAGAAGGAGGGTCAAATGTAGCATATTTAGAAAGACGTGAAGGACCCTATAGAACTCAGTTGGAATTTCTTTGAACCAACCGCTTAGGTGCTCACATCTATGAGGATGGTTTGCGAAGACAAGTGGTGCAAATGCACAATCCGGACCAACCCATTAGATTGGAACGTCCAATGGTGAAATTCGAAAGAGACGCATACATAGACAAAGAAGGAACGATGTACATCTTAAGTACTCAGCCAAACAATACGAATGAGCTTGGTGTAATTCAATTAGAAACGGAAGCAAAATCCCAAGGAAAGGAACCGTTAGAAGAACCTAGAACACCTAGAGGGAAATCTGTACTGACACGAGTACTAGTTCCAAAATGGATTGCTCAGGACAACAGAAGCATAGAGTTGTTTGTAAATAAAGAAACTGACGAAGCATTTTGGAGGTACAGAATAGAACAACCTAGTGAGGTAGGCTCCATCATAATCTATGAATTTAAAGACCCGGATACACCTGGAAAGGTTGCATACCTGGATGAAACTTCAGAAAGAGTATTTGAGGTACCAGACCACGCTAGGAACACATACACATGGAGAGGTGAGTTGGTATTCCCTCCATCACGAGCAAACGTAAACGCAAGCCAACAAGGGGCAGGAACATCCTCAGCCCACGCTAATCAAAGGGAGAAAAATAAAGAGAGACCCGAAGTAAGCTTCAATCATCCTATAGGGAGAGATAGAACAACCATGGACACTAATAGAGCGGATAGACAAAGGGAACATGGAATACTAGGTGGTAGAGATGATTTTCCTCTACCTAGACCACGAGAACATGCAAGAATACTGAGACCCACTCAGTTAGTAAAATCCATGAAAAACTACTTTGATGGGACAGGAGATCCCTACGACCACGTTGCAGAATTTAAGCAAGTGCTGAGGGCAGAGCAAGTAGAAGACATGTTCACGCAATATAATGCATTTGGACTAACGTTAAAGAATATCGCTTTAACTTGGTTCCAACCATTGCAACAAAGGCAATTTAGAGACATCCATCACTTTTTAGAGTCATTCATCACGGAATTCTCTAAAAGTGGGATCAGACATGACACGTCTTCATTGATTCATAGCTTCAAACAGACCCCTCAAGAAATAGTTAGACTCGCAGGACGTAGGTTTAGACAATATGTGGAAAGATGTCCAATGCAAGAGCTACCCTCACAAGCCAAACAAGTGTCATTGTTTCTATACGGCTTGTTGAGCTCTAAACTACGCTCCTATGTATACTTGAAGGAACCTAGAACGCTAGAGCAGTGTGTAAGAATTTGTATAGACATTGAGGACAACTTAGGAGATGAGTTGGAACTCTCAAAGGTCTATAAGGACTCAGACTGTTCATCTCTAGCATCCACAAAATTGTCTAACTCAATAGAAGACCTAGCAGAAAAAGTGGCCCAGAAACTAGGAGTTTCTAGTAAACAGATGCCCAAGTTAACAACTAACGTACGTTGTTACACCTGTGGTGGTGATCACATGGCAAATGTGTGTCCCAATGCAACACAATAGCAAGCCAACCCTAGTGGCCAGTAGTGTACGATTGAGAGGGATACATGAATCACATCGCTCAAGACTGCCCATATAACAAATAGGCAGTGAGACAGAACTACCCGCAAGCATACCCGCAGCCAGGTAGGTATCAAGGCCAATACAATACTCAGCCTTATTACTATAGGCCTCCTCAAAATTACCCGTACCAGGCTCAACAGAGACCTCAACCTATTTTAGCTCAGCAGCCACCCCCACCAGCTAATGTTATCTCAGTGAAATATGCTGCTGCAGAAGAGAACCTAAATAGTTCCTTAGTGCCTTCTTCACCCTTGATCACAGAGAGTGATCCCAATTCAAATATTTTTTACTCCACTCATGTAGATAGCCCACCCACATACTACATAGAGTCACCAGAACACGTAGAGACATATCATTATGATAGTGCACCAATGGAACCGAGTTGGGAGCCCGAATACGCGAATATGATGTACACAAACCCGAATCCGCGGCCCCAATTGAGACAACAGAGACCACAGGGCCCTAGAGGACCATGCTTTAGGTGCCAAGGAGATCACTTCATAAAAGATTGCCCACATCCTCCGATAGCAGGGCAGTCATAGTACTATAACATACAAGGCTTTTGTGCCGACTGTGGTAAAGAACATATAATCAAAGATTGTCCTAAGAACCCTGATAATGCTTCAAATGTGACACCGATCAACATGATAGGTATTGTAAATAATGCAGATGGATCAAACCCTACATATGTGCCCATCCAAGCCATAACAAGAGCCCAGGTGCTCTTATAGAACCAACAGCTTAATCAGGAGAAAATAGCTGGAACCAGTGAAGTTGGAGAGTCTAGCAGTAAAAAGACGAAATCTTGGAAAGATTCCAGAGAAAGGATTAAGAGAAAATGGAGTAAAAAAATAAAGGAATTGGAAGGAAGTCTCAAGGAATCTAGAGCCAAAATACTAGAATTGACTTCACAGGAATTGAATCAAGAGAATCTAACGCAGAAATCAGGATCAATTTTAGCGGAACCAATACCGGAAAACCTAGACATGATGTTTCGTGCGTATCAGGCTAGAATAAAAGAAGGACCTCAAGTAGCTGAAATGAGTAAGAACTACCCACGAGCAGACTTAGAAATTGAGAGGACTAAACTTTGCATGAAGATGGTAGAATTAGCACAAGCAATGTTTGAAGCCTCTAGATATCTTAATTGGAATAACATGGCAAAACCGGAATTACACTTTCAAGGACCGATGGAGAGGCTAGAATACTTGATAGATAGCAAAGAGAAAAGGGATCAGCATAGGAACCCTATCATCCGAGAGACATCGGAAAGGAATGCACCATCCCTGTCTCAAGTACCCAACACAGAAAGGGAAGACAACCTGTCTTCCATACATAGGTATTCACATGAATTTTTGAGAGAAATCCAAGAAGAGAAGTGGAGAAAAGAAAAAGGAACCCATCCTCCTATTCAAGAAATAGACGACTTGCAGGAGCAATTTCCCCAAGATATTCCCTCTATTTACGACGATGTAGAGGAAGAACAACTGAGTGAACACACAGGTTTCGAATCTAATTCTTTACAAGAATTACCCCAGTTCACAGGACCTTGGGAAGACAAGTCTATTAGCATGAGAGCACCCACGATAATAGTGAGGAATGAAGAATCAGTGATCCCTAGAAACAAGGAAGTGGTCAAGAACGCTAAAGTTCAGTGTCACCTCACGCTTTTCCAGAACTGTGGAAACATGTAGCAAATCAATTCCCCGAGCTTGCTACTACTCCCTCATAGATAGGAACACACAAAAAGGTACCAGAGATACCCGTAGAAAAGATCAGAGATGTAAGCGAAGGAGAGGAAGGTAACACTTATCTCCCAATAACCCATCAGGGCTACACCACGAAAGCCATCTTAGATTCAGGAGCCGGAGTAGCCATTGCTACCACCGCTTTATGGAAACGTTGGGGTAAGCCAACATTAAGACCTACCAGGATGAAGCTACAAATGGCTGATGGACACATAGAAAAACCATTAGGCTTACTAGAAGGCATATCTCTCACCACTTGTGGTGTGGAGTTTGAGCATACTTTTGCCATTTGTGATTTTAGTAAAAATCATGCTTATGAGATGATATTGGGACGACCATTCATGCGTCAGTTGCAAATTGTACAAGATTGGGGAACTAATTCTTTGTACTTGCAACATTTAGGAGTGACTACTAAAGTCAATCTTAAAGACTATTCACATCGAGATGTACCCCCAATACAATGGAATACCATCCATAAGACACCAGTAGAAACGGAATCGGTACACTCAGTAGAATCAGACCCCTCATGGTTGCACGAGGACACTCATCTATGGATGTGTAAAGTGGCAAAACAAGAGGAAGAACGGTTAGAAGCAAGGACCTTAGGTGCAGAACAACATCCAAGAACTCTTCAAGACCCAGCATATGCACCTATAGTGTTTCCAGACGAAGAATTCGAACCCCATGGTTGGGCAGAAATCCTAGCAACCATGGATGTAGCCATCAATGAAGAACAATGGACACCCCACTGTGACGAGGAGGGCTATGACATTTCAGTTTTCACGATAGAGCCAATCATGTGTGATTCAGTTTTAGAAGAATGTGAACCTAACACTGATGCATTCGAGGATGCAAGTGACTTCGATTTAGAGTCAATTATTATGGATCCCCCCTTTGCATCAGAGGAAGAATATTTTTACGAAGTAGAAACTTACCCTCGGAGGCACGAAGAAATTATGAATGATGTGAGAATAGCCACACAAGTGACTAGCAAGAGTGAAGGCAAGAAAAGAAAGAAGAAAGAAATCATGTCAAAAGAAGAAGAATCTTTGTTTGAGGTTCCCGAGAACTTCAAGAAATATGAAATAGAAGACAGACGAATCATGGTACGAATGCCGAACAGAAAAGCTGACATTGGAGAAGTATATGATAATCGAGTGAAAACCAAGAAAATAATAGTAGTCATAGAAGGAGAGGAAGAAAAATGTTCATACATTGGGCATGATTTGACGAATGAAGAAGAAGAAGAATTAGTTGCCCTATTGCGCGAATATAGAGACGTTTTCGCATGGAGTTATAAAGACCTGAAAGGAGTAGACCCGGATATATGTTCGCATAGAATCCCTATGACTCTAGATGCAAAACCTACGAAACAGAAACCATACACGTACAATGTTAATTACGCTGCGAAGATTAAAGAGGAGATAGATCGCTTGATAGAAGCAGGATTCATTTACGAAATTGAGCATACCGAATGGGTATCCCCCATTGTGGTTGTGCCCAAGAAGAATGGAAAATTGTGTGTGTGTATTAACCTTAAAGAAGTTAATGCCGCCACAATTAGAGACAGTTATCCTCTTCCTATCACAGAACACTTATTGGAAAGAGTTGCGGGCAAGGAAGTTTACAGCTTCCTTGATGGATTCTCAGGCTATAATCAAGTAGCCATTGCTCCAGAAGATCAACACAAGACGGCTTTTGCCACAGAATGGGGCATATTTGCATTTCGTGTGATGCCATTTGGCTTAACAAATGCACCCGCTACTTTCCAGCGACTCATGTGTCATGTGTTTAAGGAATTCTTACGCAAGAATTTGGAAGTTTATGTCGATGATTTATGTGCTCATTCGAATATTAGACAGACACATATCCCAGAGTTAAGACAAGTATTTGACAAATGTCGAGAATATCAGGTTTGTTTGAACCCAGAAAATGTGTTTTCATGGTCAGACAAGGCAAAATTCTAGGACACATTGTGTCAAAGAATGGAATCTCTACAGATGAAGAAAAGGTGAAGGTGATTGCAGATCTACCTAGATCAACTAACGTAAAGGAAGTACAAGCATTTATGGGCCATTGCGGTTATTATACACGATTCATACACATGTATGCAATCATAGCCAAGCCTTTGTACTCTCTTTTGACCAATTTTGAATGGACAGACGAGTGTGAAAATTCATTCAACGAACTCAAACGACGTTTGTGCTCAGCACCTATATTAACAAACCCGGATTGGAGTAAGCCATTCCATGTACATGTGGATGCATCCAATTATGTCATAGGATGTGTGTTAGCACAACCCACGAGTGCAGGAAATATAGATCTTCCCATAGCTTACGCGAGCAGACAGTTGAACACAGCAGAAAGAAATTACACCACTACGGAACGAGAAGGATTAGGGATGATCTACGCGGTAAAGAAATTCAGGCATTATTTGCTGGCAAACAAGTTCAAGTTCTTTACAGATCATCAAGCACTATTGTACTTAGTCAATAAGCCATGTAATACAGGAAGACTGATACGTTGGTTTCTATTACTCATGGAGTATGATTTTGAAGTAGTAGTCAGGAAAGGAAAGACGCATCTCAGAGCTGACCACCTCTCGAGATTAACCACAGGAGAAGCTCCTCAAGGAATAGTGGATGAGTTACCCGATTCATACTTGTTTAACCTTGAGATAGCACCAAAATGGGCTAAGCCAATAGTCCCTATTCTCACATATGGACCCAAGAATCCTAAGATAAGGATCAAGGAAGGAGAGATCACCGAGTCTCAGAGATATTCAAATCATAGCAGGAAGTATATATAAACAGGATAATCAAAAGATTCTTGCTTGTTGCATAGATGAATCAGAACATGCGAATTGGTTGTAATTAGCACACATAGGTGCATTAAAGCAACATCACTCGAAACATCGTACTTTGCAGACTCTGCATAGACTAGGAGTATATTGGCCTACGATGGAAGCAGATGTCTACAAGTTGTGTAAAGAATGCCATGTTTGTTGTGAAAGACCACTAGTAGAACATGCTAAACTATATCACGTGTCTCTCACACCAGACTGGAGTGAACCTTTGTGACATACTTAAGGACGAAAACATTCCCTCAAGGAATGACTTTAATGCGACAACACAGTCTAGAGCAGGAAGCTCAAGACTATTCACTTATTGGCGATAACCTATACAAACGAGGACGAGACGGATACCTAAGACAGTGTGTTCATGAGAGCGATTATTTGAGCGTACTAGAGACTGCACACCAAGGTGTCGTAGGAGGTCACTTTGGATCAGATAGGATAATCAAAGCCATCTTCTTTGCAGGATTATGGTGGCCCACTCTTCACATGGATGCACATACCTATGTAAAGAGATGTGATGTGTGCCAAAGAACTCAATTTCCTACTCGCAGAGATGAAATTCCATTGAAACCCATGATGGGCGGACGTGCATTTTCTAAGTGGGGTATAGACTTTGTAGGACCCATTAACCCCCCTGCAAAAGGTACACATGTAGAGTACATTATTGTCGCAACAGATTATCTTACCAAATGGGTAGAGGCAAAAGCCACAAAAAAGAATGATGCACACACGACTACAAAATTCTTGTTTGAAAATGTCTTTACAAGATATGGATTGCCTATAGAGTTAGTGAGCGATCAAGGAACTCACTTTCTAAACCAAGTCATTGAATATTTGTTACAGGATTTTATGGTGATTCACAAGAAATCTGCACCATATCATCCTCAGGCCAATGGTCAGGCTGAAAGCACTAACAAGATCCTTTGTAACGTACTGACGAAACTCGTGAACAACAAACGTTCAGATTGGGACAAACAGTTACACCACGCTGTTTGGGCATATCGAGTGGCCTACAAAACCGTACTCAATGCAACTCCCTTTCAGATGGTTTTTGGTCAAAATGTTGTGCTTCCTTTGGACTTCTTGATACCGACCCTTAAGGTTGCACAAGAACATCAGTGGACTGGCCATGAATTATCAGCAAGAATAATGGACTTGGAACGATTAGGAGAAACCAGGCTGAAAGCAGTAGCAGGAATATACGCACCAAAGAAGCGTTAGAAAGCATATTTTGATGCGCATGTGAAAGATAAAGGCTTGAAAGAAGGAGATTTAATTCTAGTATATACGCTGAAACAACATGCACGGAAGTTAGAAAAACGAGGTTATGGACCTATGATCATTAACAGACTCTCCACAAGTGGAGCAGTACAATTAGCCACCTTAGAAGGAGACATAATGCCTAATTACATTAGTGGTTGTAGAGTCAAGTTATATCAAGAACCTCTCACTGAGGATATGCTTAGACGACTCACGTTGGCAAAGAAGCGTAAGGAGGAAGAAAATAGAATACGTGCTGAAGCTCAGGCAGAATCTATAGAACGCATTAAGCGCATGAAGCTAAGAAGACAAGGACTAGGGAGAGAACATTATAACCATCTGGAAACATCACTCAGATATCCCATGGCCATGTGTCAAGCAAAGTCAAGTACTCATCCTAGCATAGTGGATCGGAAACCATTCATTACAGTCAGGCTAGAGCACGGCAATCCTTGCCAAGAGCTCAGGGCTTTAATTGATTCAGGTGTTGCGACTAGTGCGATTAGATGGTCCCACTATAAGGACTCAGGAATAGAAATGCGGCCAATTGAGGCTTACCTCATAGGGCTAGGAGACATGGAAACCCCTTGCATGGGTGAGGTGGATCTTCCTATCCTCATAAACAAAGTGACCTTGACAGTGAAACTACTAGTGTGCCATGATGACGACCTGATAGAACCCCTAATCCTTGCCAAGATTGGTTGTACGATCACTCAGTGGACCTAAATCTTAGACAAGGCTCCTTGCAGATTGGAACCTTAGATCAGAAGCGAGTGATACCGCTTGACTTCCCTAATGGCATTCCGTCTGAGGTTTGTAACCCTAGACCCTATGAAATGCATGCGACGGAAGACCGGAAGATCTTTGGTCAGAATAGTCACGTTACGTCTACACCAACCCATGCGGGCTTGGCTATGGACAATTGTCAATCTAAAGGACGTCAGGAGATTTTCCCTTGGGCTTCTTGCAAATTAGAAAGGTCAACCACCCAACCACTTGGTCAAATGGACACCATCAGCGGTCAGGAGGGTTAAATCAGCGGACAAATGGACACTATCAACTGCGGTGTCCATCCTTCCACACTTACTGCAGACTGGCCTAGATTAAAAGTACAAAATGGAGCACTTCCTAATGGGCAGGTTTCGCAAGTGTTGGACCTCCCTTCTTTTCCAAAGCAGAGTGTCCCTCCGACCTCTCAACCTCAACCACAAAAGAGTCAACCACGACAGAGGAACCCAAACCGACGACAGTATCAGACTACTCAAAGAAAGCAGCAGTATCAGTATTACAAAGCAAGAGGCACAAGACAGATATGGGTGCCAAAAGGACAGAAAGCACTGACTGATTTCAACAATGTAGACAATGACAAGAAGAAGTTTCAGCTGAAGTAGAGTCAATATTCAACACCTTCTCGACCTTCTTCTATGAGTACGAACACTCAACAAATTTGGATCGCCAAGAAGTACCTTACAAACCGACCCACACCCACGCAGATTTGGGTACCCAAACAGTGTATTATAGCTCAACCCTCAAGCCATGTAATATATAACCCTCAAAAATTTCTTCACCCTTCAACCCCACCAAATCCGACCTCATCTTTTGTCCCTCAACAGAAGCCTATCACCCGCTCACACACTCTTAGGAAGTGGGTACCGAAACGTATCCAGACGCCTCCTACAACTCCCTTATCTAACATAACTCCCACCCCGATTAATCTACAACCATGTAATAACTCATTCACGATTGAACCTTGTATAAATCCACACACTATAACCCAACGTCATCTGTAATAACACCTCATCAAGAAATGTATGTATCATCTGAAAGCATGTAGGTGTCTAGAGACCTGCACTAGTTCTGCAAGAAGCATTGCATCAATCACATCACAACACTTGGCTACACGGGTTACACATCGGCTATGGAAAGGGATTGCGGTCTCACCTTAATGGGATCATAATTAATTTCCATACTAATGTGTTAATCTTTGTAGCAGATCTTTTCCATTAGCACGCCAATCACCATGCAAACCGAAGAAGGGCCATCAGAAGCTGGACCCATTGTACCCAAGGCTAATATTGGTGAACTACTAGCAGAGCCCCATCCTACAGCTAAGCCCCCAAAATTCCAAGGATTTCCACGACCCATGCCTATTGACGATACCCCCAGGGGTTATACTGAGAAGATTCATCATAATTCTCACTGGTTTCAAGGGCTAGCAGGACCATTAGCAGATGCTGATTTTATATTTGAGGCTAATTTGACTTTTGATGACGGTACCTGGGGCAAATATCAGTTTTTCTCAAGAGATTTTGAAGGATTACAGAACACGGAAGATCTAACACATGTTTGGGCAAGAGCAGGGTTTACAGAGTATTTCAGTGACCCTTTGCCTAAACCTGACTTCTATAGATGTTACTATTTAGTCACAACATTGATGGCATCAGAGAACAAAGATTTGCCAGGCACCTTCATTTTTCCATCCTTAGTGAACGATCCACCTTATAAAAGATTTTATCTTTCTAAAGACTTGATTCGAGCCGCCATCAAGATTCATGGAACCCACACTCCAACGGAACGAGAACGGCTAGTTCCAGAGCCGATGAAACGTGGACACGTTACCAAGTGGGAAGAGATTTCAGCAATCACACCTGAGCTTTCAAAACCACTGCGGATATGCATGCAGCATTTTGCTTTCCCCGCTCAAGACAGATTCACAATGCCTCACAAGCGCATATGGTTTGGTTTGTATTTAGCATGTACTGGACCCAGACAGTTGATCTCGCAAGCTGGATCATTGTTCAGCTCTACTTAGCACAACACAGATGGGAAAGAAAGAAGGTCATCAATGGATGTTGCGCTCTCACGCGCATCATATATATGTGTTTGGCTTACGATTTACCTATCGAGTGAGCAATGACAAGTGAGGAGCTGAAAGCCTTCAAGGGAACAACAAAGAAAGCTAGAAAGCCTAGCAAAGGAAGAGTAGGAAAGCGAATGAGAGGAACTATCCCCTGCCTTCAGGTGCCGGAATCACCCTCACCACAACCATCTCCAGAGCAGTCTCTGACAGAAGCCACTCCAATAGTACAACCTATTCGTATACGATTATCAAGACTAGTTGTAATAGAGGGCACTACCAACACAGTCACTCCTCAAGTAGCCAGTGTCCCAGGACCTACCACCACGACAGCAGAAGTTCCCACCACTATTGGTGCGGAAGCTTTCTCTTTTCCGATACCAAACATGGAAGCAGAGCCACTGGATGCAACCTTTGATTTTGAAATGCAAGATGCTTTCTCTAGTGAATTTCAGTTCTCAGAAGGAAATATATTTTCTCAGGAATATGAAAGGCCCAGCTACCCTACCACACCACGAGGTCCACCACAAGGACAAGTAGTGTCTAGTTCCGAAGAGGAAAGAACGGAAACCGACGAAGATGAAGGCGATGACGAAGCCAGCCAGGGCACTCACGAATCCCAAGAGCATGGACAGACAGATGAACAAGGACAGCACACTGACACCCAGGGAGACACCAGTACACATGAAGATGAAACCTTTGAAGCAGCAGCTTATACACTAGCCATCAAGAAGCTATACCGCACCATGGAGAAAGTTTGGGCACGCAAGAAATTGACTGAGGAAGAGAGTCAAGCACTTATAGAACAGGAACTTGTCTCAAGCAGATTCGAAGAAGTATATATCAGAGGCTTCCGAGAACTTGTCAAATCAGTGGGATCGATAGAAGCCTTACGATATTTGCAAAGGAAACCGTTACCGCAGTATGACCTACGTAGAATCCGTCTACTAACCAAACCTCGTGAATATATTCCGGTACCCACCGGCGGTCAATCTTCAGAACAGGCCAAGGAAGCACGTCTCGTCCCTGAAGGCTCATTGGCAGAAGACACCATTATCATCGACTCCCCACCTCGTACGACTGTTGTACATAACACCACAGTTGTTGAAGTACCTACCACCCCAACCGCTCCTCCGTCACCTCCCACCCATCCAGTCTCCCCCATACACCCTCCTTCTCCCCGAACAACATCCTCCTTCTCCGACGGAGTAGCAAAAGTAGTCCTTACTCCCATTCATCCCACCATTCCCGCACCCACTCAACCTAGTCTACCACCTAGCACACCCACCTTCCTATCTAATCCAATTTTCCAACCATCCTTTTCGTCCTTCCCCACACCTCCAAGACCCCTTTTCCCATTCCCACCTCCATTAACCTTCTCCCCAGTCTCACCTCCCCGACCCACCGTAACTCCTCTTTCCCCTTTCCACCAAGCCGTCCAAGACAACCCCTTGTAAATTACTCTTCAACCTTTGTCAATCTTGTATTTACACCCACACACCTACCCACGATCACACCACTATTCACAGTCACCGCACTCGACACCACATCCAGCGATATGGATATATCACCACCCACTGCACCTCCACTCACTTCATTGGTGGCACCACAATATTTAAGCACACCACAATTTTCCACAATCACCACAGCATCCACATTCCCACCCCCATTCCCCATTCCCTTTGCATCTACACCTACTGCATCTTCGCTTAGCACATCGTTAATATTATCACCCACTGTAGATACTGCATTTTGACAGATGTTCACATGTATGACTCAAGTAAGAGATGAGTTCACATCTTTGGGAAATAATTATCAGCAGCTACAGAGGACAACCAATGATTTACAATCGCAGCTAAATTCACTGACCATCGAGAATGCCTCCCTAAACACCAGATACCAAGAACTCCGAGAGGCATACCACAAACTAGAACTAGGAAGTGAAGAGAAAACCAAAGAGGCCATTGCTGATCTTGACAATTTGTTAAGGGCACAGAGCATTCGCAACGCAATGTTAACACGTAATATGGGATTACTTAGATGACACTTGGCAGCCGCGAAAGAAGAAAACCAGCGCTTACAAGAACAAAATAGAGAGAATCTAGAAGCTGCCTTAGATCAGCCAGACCAACCACGAAGCCCTAGTCGCTTTAAAGCCGTGCCCTCAGAATCAATGAAAATGTTACTAGAAGATCATATCAGATTGTTAGATGATTACGACAGCATGAACGAGCAGTTTCAGAAACTCAAAGATGAAAACAAGATCTTGCAGTTACGAGCACCAATACCACAAGGCCTACCAGCTCCTGCGGACCCATCTCCTGACATCCTAGAGGAACTCAACTCATTACGGGCCTAGGTATCTACTCTTGAATCAAGGATAGCTATATATGAAGCACCGCCAAGGCCAGATTCCCCACCAAAGCTCCCAGCTGATGAAGAAAATGTAACTATTCTAGTGGAGGAAACTTTTGAGGAAGCTTATGAGCCCCAACCCATCCCAAGCGGACAAGTCACGGCTGAAGCCCAGACAACTTACGAACTTCCTACTCCCGCATGGATGAAGACAATAGAAGAACTGGGAACGACCCACTCAGCAAGGGTAGAGGCGCAGTTGCACGCGATGGTGATGATTGAGGAAAGAATTTTACAATCGCCCTACTTTGCTCACTTGGCCCCGCGCAGATACAGATCAGGGCACGAGCTACAATATAAACCTTATTTCATGTTGATGGCAGAATATCAGTTAGCCATAGAGAAAGAAACAGGCAAAAAGCCCTCCCACGCAACTCAATTTGAGCCGGAAGATTTGCCATTAGATGCGCAGCAAGGAGAAATCTATCAACCGGAATGGCGCAAGGATCTCTTACAGAAATATCCTGAAATGATGAGTACATGGGCCAAGGCACCACTACATTTAAAGTATAACCCATGTTGGGGACCAGTGCCACGTCGCCGCTCCTGGAAGGCATTCGCTATTAAAATACAGAACAACAAGCAATGCCAGGACCGGTTAAACTACCCATACTTCAGGCCACCTATAGGACCACCTACAATCGGATATATGATGGCCATGATTCACCACTGGCTCCCTCGCTTGAAACATATGGACGACATAGCAGCGCATATGACTGCCAAAATCTTTGACATGATGCAAATGGTTTTTAAAGTCTTCAAACGCGTCAAGGCACCTCATGTAAACACCCCGGGCTTCGAGCATGGCAATCTAGATCTTGCATATGACATGAGTACAACACCATTGCTACGGGTGTGTTACGCCTGGCATTGCAGAATCAAATACTTACCGGCGTGCTACAAGCAAACCTTCGAAGAAATGTTCACAACCAGTTTTTGGGAATACCATTCAAAAGTGTTCATCAGCAGGCCAACCCACCTATTGCAACTATTCGCCTGTGAACAGATGGTTTATTCCACACATTATTGACTCCCACCACCTGATGAACCGCAACCAATTGATTGGGAGAAACTCGAGGCAGATTTGGCCCGAGGCATTCGAATATCAGAACACACCCTCGCTCAGGAACTACTCCAGAATTACATCCGATAGACCGTACAACAAGGTTCTGTCGAGGACGACAGAAGCGAGAGGGAAGGGGGTGTTGGCAGTAGCCAGAGGCATAGAAGACACGGAAGCATGTAAAGATAGAGCAGGGAGCCAGTCGAATCAATTTTTCAAAGATTATGTTTTATAAATATTCTTCAAAACCTCCAATAGTGATTTTCATCACTATTGTAACATATGTAACATAGAAAAACCCTTTTTGTAATCCGTAGCTCCATTTTGTGCAAATCGAGGAGTCCTTGAGCTTGAGGAGGTTAGGTAGAATGAGCATACCAATTTTGGTTATTTTTAGACACCGTTTACCCTTTCAAATAGCATCTAGGACCTATTTTTTAACTATGCCGATCACTAGATGTGAAACCGGTCAAAACTAGTCTAGAATCTATAAAAAGAGCTAGAGAGCTCATTTTTGAGGTTAGCTTGTTGAGTAGAGAAGAGCTTAGAGTTATTTTGAGCTTGTAAGAGTGTTCTTGAGCAATAGAGTTGATTTCTCACCTTCCATTGTGTCTTGCTTGTCTCTTCGTAGTGTGTGTGTATGTGTGTGTGCATCTCTATGCTTCTCACCTTCACTCTCACTTCATCTCACATTCACGATCTTCATATCACTCCTATCTCTTCTGCGGATTGACATTAAGGAGGTGGAGCTTCTTAACGTGGTTCTCACCATTGTGCTAGAGCAACATTGACTTTGACTATGGTTTACTTTGACCAATATGACTTTTATGGGCTCAACAGTTGCCCACCACCTTTAACCAAGGTTTCCCAATTAACAGGGGGAAGCTTCCTTCTACCTGTGGCAGCCTTAAAACAACAAAGTACAAGTTAAAGACGGTACCTTGTATCTTGACTGGAACTCTAGGGACCACTCCCATAGGCCTTACTATGCTTTGGTCTGCCATTGTTACAGTAAAGTTGGCAGGTCGTGAAGGGTATAGTCCAATCTTTTTTATGGTATATTCAGGCATCAAGTTAATGCCAGAACCACCATCCACAATAACTCCTTGAAACTCATGACCTTTAATAGAGACTGTTAGCCGAGGGCTCTTGTAATCTGTGAGGGGTGCTTCCCCTACATTTTTATCTTTATGCATAACAGCAGCCTTTGCCACTAAACTTGTTGTGGACATTTCATCAATTATCTGCAAGAGTTCTGACCTGAACTTCCCATCCATCTTTATTAAATAAAAAATACTAACCTCCTTTTTCATGGACTTGAGTAGTCTGGAGGCTTCTGATTCCTTAAGAGCCTGGGCTCCATTTGACTTATCAAATTCCTCATGAGCCCTGTTGAATGCATGTCCAATGGCATCACTGGTACCTATGAAATTTTCATTTTGCCTTGTGTCTACACATGTGGTGGCTTTGTTCTCAAGGGCACCTTCGTCTTTGTTCAATCCATTAATCATTGATTCTTGACCTATTTCCACTTGATCCTTCCCCTTGCTTCTTGTCTTCACTGTAAAAGATTCAATTTCTTCTAATTGTACCACCCTGGTGGATGGTGATGGCTCATTTACTTGATCTAACCTTTCTTCTTTGTGCACAGAGATCATTTGAATGTGAGGCCCAGATGAAGATGCTTGGTTCTTAGGACAACCATTAGTATAGTGGTCTCTGGCCTCTAGGCAGTTCCTGCAAGGAGGGGCATTTTCTGGGAGAGTGCACCTACTTTGATAGTGCCCACATTCTCCACATCTGAAACAAATAATTGGCCTCCTAAGCCCATTTCCAAAATTATCCCTCTGTCTAGGGTTGTAATTATTACCTTGATTCGGTGCAGCATCCATTACATTTGTGGGTGGTAGGGATCCTCCTTGTGTCCACTATGTCGTTGCAGGCATTCCCCTTGATTGGCATTCATGGGCCTCGTGACCAACTTTCCTGCATAAGTGGCAAGTCACACTTAACAGAGGACATTCACTTACTATGTGACCTTGCTTGCTGCACATGGAACACCAAAGTCCACTCTTGATGCCACCCACTTTGAGTTCCTATAGCTCTTATCGCAGCTGAGCCAATTCCTCTGCTTGGGCCTCCTCCTCCTTTTGGAGCTTTAGTGCTTCAATCTCCCTTCTCAAGTGAGCAACAGCATTCTCCTCCTCTTTGTAGGGCTTATTTCTTTTTAAGCCCTCAAGCTCCTTCCTTAGCTGGATCACTGGATCCTCCATTTCTGTACCATATGTTGGTTGGGAAGAAGTTGCTCCATACTCGTGCCTTATCTGCTCCAGGCATGTAGTTGTGTTGATGAACTCCTGTATGGAGGCTGTAGGTAACACTAATTCCTTTATTTTGCATTGGGTGGCCACTGGTAGGGGCTTGGCTAACCATTTCTTAACAAAAAAATCATGTGGTGGATCTGGCAATTTAGCCATTAGTGCCTTGGCCCTAGTCCCAAACTCTGGGAACTTTTCACCTGGACCCAATCTCAAATTTTCTAGTTCTTCTATGATCATCTCTACAGTATTCCCATGTTGGAATTGATTTTTAAATGCATCTTTCATCAAATCCCAAGTTGTAAAATGGTTCTCAACAAATTGGCTGAACCATTTATCTGCTAATCCCTCTAATGTGGCAGGGAAAAGTATCAAAAAAGCATCCTCCCTACCCATTAAGCCTCTAGTCTTACATAGTGCTAAAAACCTTCTAATGTGTTCATCCGGATCCTCCTGAGCTAAGCCTTTGAAAGAAGGAAACTTTATATTTAATCTTTAGAGTAAGGTTTCCAAGTCTACCTGTCCCGCCATGCTCTTTACTGATGAAGTTGATGAAAGTGGACTAGAGGACCTTCTAACAGCCTTCCTTCTTGTTTGCTTGCAGGTGACCCTCAATGTTTGGGATTGGGTTGCGGTCATGGGTTGTTCATAGTCCTCTTAATATGAGATAATTGATAGAATATGTACCTCTTAGTCCACTGAAGTGGTACTATCGACACTTGAATATTGCTTCTCCAACTGCAATATATCTTCTCCTATGCTCAAATCTCCTTGGAAGTCCCACCGTGCGTGCCAAATTTTGTTGGGGGATTCTTGGACAAGAAGGAGTTTGAGGGTTTGTAGGAGAAAAGGAAAAGACAAGAAGAGAAAATACACCCTGGAAGCCTCTACCGATTGATTACACTAAGACAATTACAATATTGAAGCACAATACAAGCAAATATTTCTGTGCAAAATCCCACAGAGTGCTCAATTACAAATTACCAAATACCCAAAGTCTTCTTGCTGCCGACCTCCTCTGCACCAGACCTCCACCTACTTCAAGCTTACCCTTGTGCACACCTTGCACCAAGCTTCCACTAAGGGGGAGGAATGAATACCTTCTGTCGGCACGCGCACACTGCAAGGAGACCTTGAGATCCTTGGGGGACTAGCTTAGCACTCTCTACACAATCCCTTAGTCACTCTCCATGCACTCCTTCACTTCCACTTCTCTGCGTCGCACACTGGTGACTCTTGCCCTTCTCTCTCTTGCTTCACTTAGACTATGCTTCTCTTGGTTACTCTAGAATTGTCCAAGAATAGTCCTTGCCTTGATTTGAGTGTGTCGATTCACGTACGCTCCTAACTGCAAGAGTATCTTGGTGCTCACTTTGATGTCCCAAGATTGTCTTTACAAGTGGCAGCCAACGACTCCCTGTTTTGTCCTGTAGTGACTTTAGAATAAAACCAAAAATTTTAATTGGGGGGCTATACTTTCACTTCTGTGTACGCTGCCGCTTCACATACCTTCACATTTTCCTTTTAACTCTTCAAATATGCACATAAGGGAGGGTTCACCTGAACCTTCCAAAATACTTTAAAAACACTTTGAACCTTAGGGAAATTAGAGAAATACCTCTGCAACCTGCAACCCACTTTCTCCAATTTACCCTTTGTGGACCATTAATTATGCACAACCTGTGCACTTTGACACCTGCACTTTAGCACTTTGACTCTGCACCTATTGACTTTGACCTTGACCTTGTTCACTTTGACCAATTTGACTTTGACCTTTTGACTCTAACTTTGGTTGACTTTGACTTTGGTTGACTTTGACTGCGGTCGACTTTGACCAATATGACTTTTATGGGCTCAACAATAGGTTTCATTGGTTTTGGAAATTGACCTATTTCAATCTTTCCATTAAAATGTATCACTTCTCTTTTACATCTTAATGGATGATCGTCAAGCAAGATTTTATTGAGATTCTTACTATAAGCTAATCTCAACCAATCACCACAATAAGAATAAGCCTTATATCCCTTATTAGATATTCCTCATTCATGAAAACCATAAAAATATAATTAGATTAACTCACATACAATTGTATACATATTAAATTAAAAAACCACATCATTACTTGAACAGACACTATATCCTCCAAAATCATCTAGAGTCCAAGCCACAATTCCACCAACCATAATGTTTCTTTGATTAATGCTTCTCGATACATAAACGATATTAATACCTCTTCATAACTCTTGGATATCATCAATGAGAGGAGCAAGATATATATTCATGTCTTTAACTTGTCTTTTTCCTAAGACTAAAAGTGAAAGCATTAAATAATGCTAAGGTATGGCGGAAGATTGTAGTTGATGAGTATTAGTGGCCATGTTCACCATTTACTAGATTTCATAAAAAATAGATTAACCCCATCTAATGCAACTCCTAACTTTAGATTACATGGCTCTTGTGCAAAATCAGGCCATCTAGAATCAGTATGTTGAAAAGTTGCACTATCTGTTGGAATTCTCATTACTCCATTACTACTTTTATGATCAAATCCCCATGTCAAAAGCATTGATAATTTAGGGCTTTGAAACATATTTTTAATTCGAGGACCCAAGGGAAAATGTCTCAATACTTTTTTTGGGGCTTTACCCTCTTCATCCTTATATCAAGGAGATTGACATTTTGGACATTATGTGTATGTGTGTGTATATTTGTATGTCTGTATGCATTCATGTATATGTGTATGTCTATGTATGTATATATTTATATGTGTATGTGTATGTGTATGTCTGCATATATATAAATAGATAGAAAATTAAAAAGTATACCATAATAGTTCTGAAACAGATACATTACTCCATCCATAACAATTTTGAGGATTGAGAATAACTAAGCTTACACTTAGTCATGTCAAGCGACTTCCTTCATATATGCTTTATACATTCTTCTCAAAGATATTTCTCATTTTAAATGAGGTCTTACTAGCAACTCAAAATGGTTTGGTGGAAGATCATCAATATCATACATTGGAATCTACACATATTAATAAAAATCATTAACATTCCATAAATGAATGAAAAATAAACTTTAAAAATAAATTTAAACATGTAAGCTAATTCAAAGACAATTTCAATCAGTTAGATTTTTTAATGCAACACAGGATAGGTGGATAGAAAGTTTTCATTGCTCTCTAGCTAAAAGGTGCTCTTGGAGGTCTATGCCATCCATAATTCACTAATAATTCATCACCAGCATGTAATGAAGTAATTGTTGGTTTAGTTAGTCACTAATATTGCACCACCATATCCAATTTTAAAGATAATGAATGATGTCATGTTTTAATGCCGATAGCAGTAGGAAAATATTTTCAAAACAAAATCGTTGAACAAGCCACATTGTGAATCTGTGCGCTTGTAATTGTATACCCCTTGTCATGTACTCCATGACACATCATTCATATTGTGAATCTAGAACCCTTTCTTTACCCATCTCTTTTCTCAAATCCTTACTGTACTAAGCAAGGGATTCCATTTGTATTTAAAACGACCTCCACCCTCAACTTTCACATCATTTGGCACTAAGTGCCCATCTTTGTACATCAAGAATATAAGAAGAAGAATCTTTGTGTGTGCAGGTGTGGGTTGGAGGCTAGTCTAATCCCACCCACCAAACTCTCTCCAAGTGTCTAAGCCTACTCTAAGGCTCCATTGGTGTACAACGGGCTAATCTAAGCCCCCTCCTCTCGCGTCGACTTATCTTGGTGTTGACCAAGTGCAGGGCTACTATAAGCCCCCCCCTCCCCAATAATTTTAAGTGTGGTGTCCAATTGTTCATTTCAAGCTTTGCAATTATTTTGAAGCGATATTTTTGGCAAGTATCTTTGATGGTGTTTCTAAACACTTTACCCTCAAAGCTTGTAATGTCCAAAAGTGAAGGTAGCTCATTATCTATGGCTAACTTCTTACCCTCTTTCACCCCTATTTTTACACCTAAGGATGAATGCCTCAATGGAAAAAATTACAATCTATGGAAAGATGTCATGTGGGCATATCTCTACATGAATCTTCTTCATGAGGTAGTAGACGGGTCAGACCCCGAACCCAATAGGGATACCAACTTAGACAATTGGCATGTGTGGAATGTCAAGGACAAAAGAGCTTTAGGTCAGTTGTGACTTGGTTGTGACGAACTGACGAAAGGACATATCACGGCCTGTAAGACGTCCAAGGACGCTTGGGATACGTTAGCCGCTTTGTATGAAGACAAAACCCCTTCAAAAATATATGCATTAGAGGCCGAGTTTCATAATTTGACCATTCGGACACACGACACAATTACCAAGGTCATAGCCCAATTTGAGGACTACCAACATAAACTAGCACTATGTGGTAGGCAGATCTCTAGTGAAGACATGGCCATTAGGCTTCTTAACAAGTTACCTAAGCCGTACGAGACATTTTTCACAACTTTGTATAATCGCGACCAAGTCTTAACTTGGGAAGAGGTTCGTCGACTATTGCTCCTTCACGACTCACGAGCCAAATCGACTTCCTCCCAAGAGTCTGCCATGAAGGGCAAAGGCCCATTCAATAAGGGCAACACCACAAGTCATCATGCTAGTAGTGGATCTAAGCAAGGATCACATAATTCATCGAAGAAGTTCACCTATAATTTTTGTGGAATATCAGGACACTTAGAAAAGTTTTGCTATAAAAAGAAACAATCATCGAAGGCTTCTATGTCTAGGAAAAGATCAAAAGGATCCCAACATAGATCCCACTGCTCTAGTGAGGAACTCTTCATCTCCACAGAAGCCAATGCCCTAGTTACTTCTAGCTCCCCGCATGAGTGGATCTTTGATAGCGGAGCTACCTCCCATATGTGCAAAGACAAGGACTACTTTAAGAACTCGAAGAGCACACAGGAGAAGTCTATCTTCGCAACAACAAAAGTTTACCCATTGAAGGAAAAGGGAAAGTTCAAATTTCCAACAATTAGGGGGAATGCAAGTCTTTATCCAATGTTCTTTTTGTTCCAAATTTATGTATGAATCTACTTTCCGTCAAGGCCATTACAGATTAGGACAAACAAGTATGGTTTGATAACACCTCAGTTAAGGTATTTGATCCCCATACAAATGATGTCATTGCTCAAGGTATTGAAGAAAAGGGCCTCTACAAACTATCTTGCTTTGTATCCAAAGAATCAACCTCAAGTTTGTGGCACCAAAGATTTGGCCACACTTCTTACTTATCAAAAATCTCTTCATCCCAACTTGTGAAGGGATTGCCAAAGATAGGGCAACTTACTGATGTCTGCCAAGCTTGCACCCAAGGCAAGCAACATAGGGCCCCAGTTCCCAAGGAAGCTTCAACACGATCGAGGAACCCACTAGCCCTTATCCACATGGACTTATGTGGACTCGTGAACACCCCATCCCTGAGTGGATCCCTCTACTTTTATCTTCTAGTAGATGACCACTCTCACTATATTTGGGTGTACTTTTTGAAGTCAAAGGCAAACACATTCTCTAAGTTTCAAACTTGGATCAAGGAAGTTGAGAATGAAGCTTCAACTAAAGTTAAAACCATCAGATCAGATGGAGGTGGTGAGTTTATCAATCATGACTTTGATAACTTTATCAACCAGAAAGGGATCAAAAGACAAGTCACTCAGCCTCATACTCCATCCCAGAATGGAGTAGCTGAAAGAAAGATATGCAGTGTGATGGAAATGGCAAGAATTATGCTTCATCACAAGGATCTACCCTACAAGTTCTGGGCAGAAGCCGTGCATACTGTTGTTCACATTCTTAATCGAGGATTTACAAGTGCATTACACAAAAAAACACCCTTCGAAGCATACTATGGAAGAAAAACTTCGAGTCTTTGGTAGTGAAGCTTTTGTCCATGTACCAAAAGAAGATAGAAACAAGTTACAATCAAAGTCCAAGAAACACATATTCATAGGGTACAGTGACCAATCAAAGGCATACCATCTATATGATATGGAAAACCACTCCATCACCATTTCGAAGGATGTGATCTTCAATGAAGCTTCCTCATAATCAAGAAAAGGAACTTTTTTCCATTTTTAGGAGTTTCTTTTCTCTCAGCTTGTATATATGCCTATAAACCTAATGGGTCACTTATTTTTTACATTCAATTGGTAATACATTCAATATTGTGTTTTGTGATCCAAGCTTCACTCTACGGCTCCCTATACTTCATATATGCATGAAAATAGTGAAAACAAAATGGGGAAGAAGATAATGCATCCAAACACATTACAAGCCATAGGCATGCACACAAGCTGACAAAGAAGTGGATAGAAGGTCAAGAAGAAGAAGTTATGAGCTGCTCTTTCTCAAGTTAGCCTCTATTCTTCAAAATGGAAAAAATTATTTACAAATGAGTCAAAAGTGACTCATATAGATATGCCCTAAATTAGGGGCTTTCACATAAATGGATTGACACTTCTAGACATTACTCAAGAAAGCTATCATCATACAAAAGTATGGTAGATGTTTGGGACTATACAAGTAGAGGACTCCTCTAGTGTATTTACAAGGCTTAATATACATCCAGTTGAGCTTTCTTTAACAAGTCATGGGTACTCTTTTGAAAAACTTTTATGTAACTTTAAACTCCCTCTCTTCTTCTCGTCAATCTTTCTTCCATTACTTCTCTATTCTCCTCAGCTTTCTTTTCCATGCAACACTCTCCCCCTCCTAGTATATGTCTCCATGATAGGCTTCATTTAGATTTTCCTGACAACCCACTTGTGAGTTATAGGGATACAGAATTCTAGTCTAATGCACTCTTGCAATGCTTTTGGGGAAGGGCTATTTTTTGCCACTATGATCTTCCAAAAGCTCCCCTTTGTTCTTATGAACTACAAACACATGGCTTAGTTCATTTTTCTTGAACATCCTACTTGTTCTTGAATCTTTCTCTATCATTACATGCATATTTAGGCTTATGTGTACCCTTGTGGGGCTCAGGTAGTGGGTGTTGGTATCTTTTATAATGGATGAGCAGTTCCCTTCTTCTTCTCTCGTTGTCTTCTTTTTTCTTTACTACATTCCCCTTCCACACGTTCCTCGTCCTCTTGAACTCTTTCATCCTTAGAAGGCTTGGTTGGTGACATGCATACATGTGAAAGATAAGTTTCTCTCTGATACTAATGGTATTGGCATTATCGATCATGAACTGCTACCATTGTTCAGGCTTGACTACATTGTTTGGTGCTTCTTAATTATCAAGAAAAATGTGAACTTCAAAAGCTACCAATATGGCATTTAAATTTGAAGTCACCTTCAATAATATTTCAGAATCAAGCTCAAAAAATCATGTATAAAATTCTTCTTCAAAGGTTGGTAAATATGAACTTGGGAGAAACATTAAGCGAGAGAAGTGTGCCATGACTGTGGCTTGGATAGGGTTAACTAATAAATGAAAGGGTAGTGGCTCTACTCCTAACTGATGTCGATGAGATTCAAAAAGGTATATTTGGCATATTTGAAAACTTCTAATACTATCAAGATCATACTCAAATTTTCGTGAGACACTATTGCATGCTTTTGAAGCCAAAATTCAATGGTTTTGTCCATATAATCTTCTATTGTAAATATCCATGAGATGGTCTCAGAAGTAGAGGAAAATTCAGCCATCTCTTACTTATATTGCCTTTTTATTGTGGTTCCCAAAATTCTAGTCACGAACAACATCTAGGCACAAGACAAAAAGTTGGGTTGACTTGTAATATGTAAGGTGGATCTTGTTAGTGCACTCATAGTGCTGAGTTCTTTTCTCAAAACTCTTTTTCTCCAAACTAGATCTACAACATTAAATTGTTCTTCTATATAATGAATGGAACTGACAAAAGAATTTAGATCTTCATCAAGATTCCTATGAGTTGATCTTCTTATGTTTGCTCTTTCATCAATTTGTATAGAATGTTAAAAGGCTTCGTAATTGTTTCTAGGTATTTTCTTTTAATCTTTGCATCTTTCAAACACTAGACTATTGAATCTTCAAACTCTTGTGTAAGGCCATCCACCAAAATCACCCATACCTTTTGTCTATGTTCAAGGTATAGCCTTAAGGACTCATCTAACTTCTTTCCCAATTCTCAAGTTTTTGTAGCATATTTGTCTTCAATCTTCCCTCCCAGTGCGTTTTGCTCTCTTAGTTGAGCTTGGCATTCTTCCAATTGTCTTTTTAACATGATGTCCTTTTCATTAGCATTATCTATTGTCTCTAGTGGTTGGTTAAATAATAACAAAGACATTAGCTCTTTGTTCCTCCTTCTCAATGTTTTTGTCCCGTCCATACCCCTTATTACTTGTGACTCAATCATTTTAGCTCTAGCTAATAGTCGTACCATGTCAACTACTAATAACACACATTTGTTTTTTAACTCCCAACTTTAGGAGTCATTTGCTCATGGGCTATCATTACCCCTTTCATCTCTTGATGTACAGTGGAATTTTGGGACATTAAAGCATCAATCTTCATCATAGCCTCTTCCAACCCCTTCTTTGATTTTTCATGTTGGCTCTATGAAATCATCAATTGTTCTAAGAGTTGTTTACTAAGGACTTTGAATCTATTTCTTTCCAAGTTTTCTTTTCCATAGAATAGTCATGCAGATCATGCAAAGAATAGGCTCCATCCAATTTTCAAAAATTATTTTCAATCAAGAGTGATTTTTATCACTACACCAACATTGCGCATATCAATTTTGACAAGTTCAAACTCCATTTTTTTCAAGCCAAGGATTCCTCAAGATTAAGGATTATTAGAAGGACCTACATATCAATTTTCAAAGAACCTGAATTTTTAACGAGGCCAGACACTAGGTCTGCACAGGTCCAAAACTACTGAAAAACTATAAAAAGGACTAGAAAACTCATTTTTGAGGTTGGCATTTAGGGAATTGAAGTGAACAAAAGACATTGTAATCTTATTTATTGTTCCGTCTCTTTGTTATTGCCTTGTGTGCATGTGTGTGTCGTTGATATATTTAGGTAGTGATGTGTGTGAACACACTAGGACCGCCGGGGACACTTTTTTCCCTCTTTAGGAGGTTTTTTTCCCCCTGGCTTGTATATATGCCTATTGCCCTAATGGGCTACTTATCTTTGTACATTCTCTAGTAATACATTCAGTGTTGTGTGTTTGTGCTCCAAGCTTCTTCTTCTTCCTTGTGTTGTTCATGTGCTTCCGCAGACATCTATCTCCAACAATTGATATCAGAGCAGGTCGTCGCTTCACCTAGGGCGCCATCGACACTCCTCCGTTTGCAGTCTCAGATTCGCACAAAATTTGGTGAGCATACTCAGGGTGTTTCAGAGATCAAAACAGCTTTGCTATGTGGTGCCGAAATCGTGATCTGAGCTCATTTCGGCCTCCAAACACATTGTCGCAGTGCTTGTGCAGGCTACTTTGTCTTTTTGTGCCAAAGCTATATACCAATTTCTATTCTCCAGTATAAGCGTCTTGAAGTCTGCTATAGGTCTAGCAGAATTCGTTGGGCCAGTTCTGTTCAACTTTTTGAGATACAGTCAATTTTTTGCATCAAGGTATTTTAGTCACCGGCCATGGCTGAAAGCAGTGATGTATTCCGTATGTTGGCTGTTGAGGATAAGTTGGATGGTACCAACTACCCATTATGGGCTTATATGATGCGACATGTATTGGTTGCAAAAGGATTATGGAACATTGTGCAGGGTATTGAAAGACGTCGTGTTACACCTCTGACTATAGGTACTGCAAATACAGGTGCTGGAGCTGATGAAGATGGTGTCGAAGATGATATTCCGTAGATTCCTATTCGGGCTGTTATTTCTGCTGCACCTACTACAGACCAGATTCTTTGGGATGGCAGAGATGCCCAGGCACATGCATTGATAGCTTTGTCTGTCAAACGTGCCATTATTCCTCACATTCGCTCTTGCAGAACAACTAAGGATGCTTGGGATACACTTACCACATTGTACCAAGCTAGGAATGAGGCTCGTGTTGCTTACCTCTGACAACAGTTGGAGAGTGAGCACATGAATGAAGGTGATTCTATGGACAGTTTCCTAACAAAGATCAAAGACTTGAAGGAACAGTTGATTTCTGCTGATGAGGTTATACCAGATAGCTCACTTGTGCAGACCGTTCTGAATGGTCTTCCTGATTCATATCAGAGTTTTGCTTCTACTCTTCGGTTGATGATGAAAGGCAATCCAAATGCCTTATCATTTGAGGAGTTAGTCTCTGTTCTGTTGCAGGAAGATCAGTCCAAGCAAAACAGGTCCATTATGTGAGTTGCAAATCAAGCTTTCCTGGCTAGTCAGAAGGTCAAAGGAAAATGGAGCTCTTCAACTAGTAAGCAGAAATCTACTAATTCTGCATATTCAAAGAAGGAAGATAAAGATGAGAAGAAATCAGACAAGCAGAAATTGTTTTGTAAGTACTGTAAAGGGAATGATCATATCATAAAGAACTGTCCAAAACTGGCTGCTAAAGAGGCAAATAATAAAGAGGCTGGAATGGTTGTTGTAGAGGCCTCTACACCAAAAACACAGTTTGCAAATCTTGTGCAGGAAGAAGAATGGGCGTTTACTAATGTCTGTAGTTTTGATCCATCTTCTCATGATCAGTGCATGTCTGCAATAGACTCAAATGTTTGCCAGTATTTTGACAGTGGGGCAACCAAACATATTACCTCGTAGCGCAGTTTCTTCTCTTCACTCGAGCCTGCCCCTACAGGGAATACGGTTACATGCGCCAACAACTCCTCTTATCCTGTTATGGAAGTTGGTAAGATCATTTTGACTACTGCTGATGGTAGTTCTTTCACTTTGTCAGATGCTTTATTTGTGCCAGGGATCAAGAAGAATTCTGTTATCAGTTTTTGCATTAGCCAAGATTGGCTTGGTTGTGAAATTTGTTGATGGCAGATGTACAGTTCATGGTCTGTCAAATGGCGATGTTATTATTGCTTCTGGCATTTTATGTCGTGGATTGTATAAGCTCATAGACTATGAAAGATCTGAAAATGATTTGGCATGTGCAGTAAATGATTCTTAGGCTATGTCAGATGCAAAGCTTTGGCATGCACGCTTTGGTCATCTAAATTTTACTAGTTTGCTACGCCTGCACAAATCTGAAATGGTTTCCTCTTTGCCCAAACTTGAGGCACCTAGAAAACATGTTTGTGAAGGCTGTATTTTGGGCAAAATGCAGCGTTCCTCCTTTCCAAAAGATGGTTCAGTTCGGGCTACACAGAAATTGCAACTTGTACATAGTGATGTCTGTGGTCCTATGCAGACACCCTCTTTTGGAAATTACCTTTACTTCGTGACTTTCATTGATGATTTTTCCAGGCATGCATGGGTATATCCACTCAAAGTAAAGTCCGAAGTGTTCATGTGCTTTAAACAGTTTTTGGTTTTGGCTGAAAATCTGTCAGCATGTAAAATGGGCACCCTCCGTTCTGATCGAGGGGGGGAATATATGTCTTTTGATTTTAATGCATTTCTGGCTGAACGTGGGATAAAACGCCAATGTACAGTGTTGTATACAACTCAACAGAATGGAGTTGTTGAACGAAAGAACAGGTCACTCATGGAGATGGTGAGGTGCATGGTCAAGAGTGAGGCTTTACCACATAGTTTCCGGCTTGAGGCTATCATGTGTGGAGCATATGTACTGAACAGGTGTCCCACTAACGCGCTATTGGATGGCTGCTATGCAATCTGAATATGATGCTATAATGAAGAATGGTACATGGTCTTTATGTGACTTGCCTCCTGGCAAAAAGGCCATTGGCACTAAGTGGGTATACAAGCTGAAGCGTAAACCTGATGGTACAGTTGACAGGTATAAGGCTAAGCTTGTTGCAAAGGGTTATGCGTAGGAAAGAGGCATTGATTTTGATGAGACCTTTGCACCTACATGCCATATGACTACTGTTCGGAGCATTTGTGCACTTGCAGCCCATCATGGTTGGAATGTACATCAGTTGGACATTAAAATAGCATTTTTGAATGGTGACTTGCATGAAGAAGTGTATGTTTTTCAGCCCCGTGGCTTTGTGCAGAAAGGGCATGAAAACCAGGTGTGCAGGTTAAAGAAGGCATTATATGGTTTAAAGCAAGCACCATGTGCTTGGTATGAGAAGATACATGCCTATCTGGTTGCACATGGTTTTGAGAACAGTCCAACTGAAAGCACCTTATATGTTAAGCGTGCTAATGATGTGCTTCTGATCATTGTTGTCTATGTTGACGACATGCTGCTCACTGGTCCTATTGAGAAGCATATTACTGATTTCAAGGCTAATTTGCATGCCTCATTTGAGATGTCTGATTTGGGGCATTTGCATCACTATTTGGGCATTCAGTTTATGCAAGTTGATGGTGGAATGGCTTTGTGTCAAACGAAATATATTGACACATTATTGCAGCGTTTTGGCCTTGAAGACTGTAAGCCTATTGCCACTCCTATGGAGACAGGTTTACGATTGAGTCTTCATGATGTTGGAGATGCATTTGATGTTGTTCTCTATCAGCAGGCTGTTGGATGCTTGATTTACTTATGCATTACTCGGCCATATATTCAGTTTGTTGTCTCACAGATGAGCAGGTTTATGCATTGCCCAGGAGTCACGCATTGGAAGGCGTTTAAGCGCATCTTTTGCTACTTGAGTGGTACTCAGCTACTTGGGTTGTTTTATCCCAAGGGGGATCACTAACGCCAGATTTGCATGCTTTTTCTGACTCAAATTGGGCTGGTTGCTATGACACTCGTGTGTCCACCAGTGGTTTTTGCTTCATGCTTGGTAGCTCATGTATATCTTGGTTGAGCAAGAAGCAGCCTACTGTGGCCACTTCCAGTTGTGAGGCTGAGTATAGGGAAGCTTTCACAGCGAATGTTGCGTGTGTGTGGCTCAGACGCCTTATGGCTGATTTGGGTGTTGGCCAATCTTCTGCCATCACCATCTTCACTAACAGTCAGAGCGCATTGGCAGTTGCGAGGAACCCTGTGTTCCATGCTCGCACTAAGCACATTGAGGTGCATTATCACAATGTCAGGGAGAGGTTCTCTGCTGGGGAGATCAGCTTGGCACATGTGCCCACGCAAGAGAACATTGCAGACCTTTTCACGAAGGCTCTGCCTAGGGAGAAGTTTGAAGATTTCCGCAAAGCTTTGGGCTTACTTCCTTTTGTGGAGTGATTTCCACATAGCTTGGCACTTCCTTATACATGAGTGCCAGCCCCTTGTTCACCGCATCACTCCCAGGGGGGATTTATTGATATATTTAGGTAGTGATGTGTGTGAACACACTAGGACCACCGGGGCACTTTTTTCCCTCTTTAGGAGGTTTTTTTCCCCCGGCTTGTATATATGCTTATTGACCTAATGGGCTACTTATCTTTGTACATTCTCTAGTATTACATTCAGTATTGTGTGTTTGTGCTTCAAGCTTCTTCTTCTTCCTTGTGTTGTTCACGTGCTTCCGCAGACATCTATCTCCAACATGTGTATGTGTGTGCATGCTTGTGTGCTTCTCACTCACTCACTTGTGCACTCCACTTGCTCATGGTCATCATGCCACCCTCGTGTCTTCATAGATTGGTGGATCTCCTCATGTTTATGCTCATCACTATGCTTGGGTGACACCAAATTTGGCATCTTTGTCGGGGAGAGCACTTCGAGGACGAGCATGTGATGGTAAGACATAGAGTTGTGACATTGGTATCATAGGTAATTTCTTTACTTTTCATTTTTTTCTTACTTCCGTTATCACCATTATGATCCTCACCATCTCCCACCTCCATCTCCATCTTAGTTGAATTTTCAGTTTTTGGTCATATTCCCTTCCTTACCTCATTCCCCCCATTCCATTTGTGAGAGAAATCGAGAGAGAAATTTGTGCATTTACTTTTTGTGTGTTTGTGAGCTATTGTTGCAGGTTCAAGCAATACCACCATCTCCACCAGCTTTTGCAAGTGCGATAGACCTCTAGGTGGTTCTTTAGATGATGAGCTTAATCTATTGTGATAGACAAAGAAACTTGGTATTTCATGATTGCACGCTAGGCATGATAGACCGCACCAGTAGACCATCCCAAAACACTAGAAAGTTTTGCAATATTTGTGTTTTTCTAGCTTATCATGATAGACACTTATCTATCATGATAGACACCATCTATCTCGACAAACGCATCTATCGCAATAGACACCCATCTATCACCGTAGATGTCCCCCCACCCCCCGTGATAAAGACCATCTATCCCCACATCTATCACGATAGACCAAAATCTGCAATAGGTGGTAGATGATGGACGCCACCTATCATGATAGACAAAACCCATGATAGACCACGTATATCGTGATAGACAAAAGGTCACGATAGACGATAGATAGTGTCTATCATGAAAGACACCTGTCTATCATGACAGAGAGGTCTATCACGACATAGAGATTGTCTATCATGATAGACACTCATCTATCACGATAGACAAGTCTATCATGATAGACACCATTTATCATGATAGACAGATAAATTTAGCAATTTTTAGGGTTTATCAATATTTGTTCAAAATTTAGCTCAGTTTTTGGGACTTTTTCACGTTTTTGGAGCTCTTGAGAAGACTAAAGCAAGGTGCCAGTGCGCACAAGATTGGAAAATGCATATCTTGGGCTTTCAAGTGCAAACAAGGATAAGCAACTTGAGGTTGGAAGATCTCTCAACCCATCAATCAATTGCTTTAGCATAGGTTAAGTTCAATTAGTGGTGGTAATTAATTAGGAGCATGATAGGAACACTCAAGTTCAAAGAGTCTTTAAATTCCCAAGTTCAAGAAGAGATCAATTGCAATCAAGGGACAACATAAGGGCAAAACATTTAATCTGAATGGATGAAGAGAATTAAGTACAGCAAACCTAAATGCTCCTGATGATGCATGTTCCAAGACAAGGAAATACATCCAAAAGAAGTTAAAAGGAACAAGTAATTGATATCAAAGGAATCAACAATGTGGTTGCACAAGGGTAATTGGATTAATCAATAGGGCATATGAACCTTAGATCACGTGCACAATGAGGAAGAGATCGATGAAGTATTAGATCATATGAGACTACTATTATGACACAGCAAGATCGTGGACTCAGCAACTTAGCAACTATCCTTACGTGTTGAGTTCAAAAACAACAAGCGACTCAAAGATGTCATTTAGCATGAAGAATGGCTTACCTGGAAACTTGTGAAGGACCCTATAAGACCTAGCTAGAATGCATCCGAACTAATCGATTAAGTGCCCACATCTATGAGGATGGTCTTAGTCGTCCAACTCAAAAACCATGATCAACCCTATAGGATTGAGCATCCAGTGGTCAAGTTCAAAGAGGGCTCATACGTAGATAAGCAAGGAACCATGTATGTGGGCACAAGATCACTTGATAGGAGGGATGATTTTGGAATACTCATTCCTTAATTAGCATAGGATATAGGTCAAGATGACATAGGAAAAGATCCAAAAGCACCTCGTGGGAAGCATATCTTATCGAAGATAATCACACCAAAGTGGATTCCCCAAGACAATAAAAGCATAGAACTCTTCTTGAATAGAGATAAAGATGAAACCTTCTAGAGCTTCAAGCTAGATAGACTCAGTGGCCTAAGTGAAGTAACAATCTATGAATTCAAGGACCCAAATCCCCCTGGAAAGGTTATCTATTTAGAAAACTCTTGTGAAAAAATGTTTGTGGTATTGGAGCATAGTAGAAATGATGTGCCTTAGGCCCCACAAGGTGTAGGATTTTTGCATCTGTTTGGAAGTCAAAAAGAAATGCCTAGAGAAAGACTTGAGGTGAGCTTTGCCTAACATATTGAGAAATCAATATGAAACTCGTAATCAGACACGGATTCCGAACTTGGAGAATCAGCTTGCAGTAGAACGGTTTGTTGATGGGGAGACTGCAGAGGTGTTTATCACTCGCATAGAGAATCTACGAGATCAAATGGCAGGAGCAGGTGTTCAAAATTCAAGTGAGGAGCTAGCTCGTCGTTGTCTTCGAATCTGTCCACCTAAGTTTGATGGTTTGGTAATTGCTCCTAACTCTCAAATAAGACCTCAACCACTAACTTTTGAAGAATTTAGTGCCTTACTCATGGAGGAGGAGTTGCAGCTCAAGGCAAGGAGTGGTGGTAGCAAAGGAGATGCTGCATTGACAGCAAATGCCAAAGGAGGCAAAGCAGACTCTTCAAAAGATGGAGACAAAAAGAAGAACGAAAAAAAGAAGTTCAAGGGAGAGTGTTTCCACTGCAAGAAGAAAGGACACAACATCCAAGACTGTCGCATCAAGAAGGCAGAAGAGAAGAGTGGCTTTCAAAAAGGTGGCAAGGGCAAGGAGTCTGCCAAGACAACAGAAACAGAGCTTGAGTTATTTGTTATGATAGAGAAGGTGTGCTCCTCACTGAAGATTTAGGAACAAGTGACTCATGGGTGTTGGACAGTGGTGCATCTCGTCACATGATGAGTAGAAAAGACCTTTACAATTCCTTACAGCCTATAATGGAACCCATCACAGTAAAGGTAGGGAACATTGCAAGATGTCCTGTAGAGGGCAAAGGTACGGTTTCTTTCATTAACACTAATGGTGATATCAGAAAGCTTTCAAATGTGTTGTATGTTCCACAAATAAAACGAAATCTACTTTCAGTAGCTTCTATAACTAATCAAGGTCATCAAGTATCTTTCAGTAAGACAGGAGCTAAGATTATGGACGGTAACAATAACATTGTTGGGACTGGCATAAGGAGGAACAACCTGTATGAGTTGTGTGCTCTTACAGCCACTACAAATGTGGGCATAAGTAAGCTATGGCATGAGAGATTCGGCCACATTGGATACCCTGTACTGAAGGAGATGCATCACAGAGGTATGGTTGCACACCTACCATCAATTGCAGAAATGAAGGAACCATGTGAAGCTTGCATGATGGGCAAGCAACAGAGGAAGGCATTTGCACAAGAAAGCAAGAGCAAGGCAAGCTATCCTCTAGAGTTGGTGCATGTTGACTTGTGGGAAAAATGCCTACACAGGCCTTGGGTGGATCTTCCTCCTTCATGTTACTTGTCGACGACTATAGTAGGAAGATGTGGGTGTACTTCCTTCGCGATAAGGCTCAAGCTTTTGGTAAGTTTAAAGAATGGCTTCAACTTGTTGAAACTGAAATAGGGAAGAAGATGAAGAAATTCAGGACAGACGGTTGTGGTGAGTTCACATCAATAGAGTTTGAAGATTTCTGCAAGAGTAAGGGAATCAAGCATCAACTGACAGTGGCACATAGTCCTCAACAGAACGGTGTTGCAGAACATCGAAATCAAACCTTCATGGAGATGGCAAGGTGCATGTTGAAAGGAAAGGGTTTGCCTAATCAATTTTGGGCAGAGGTTGTCAACACTGCTGTCTACATCTTGAATCAAAGATACACTAAGGCACTTGATGGAAAGACTCCACAAGAAGCCTACACTAGTAAAACACCTTCTGTTTCCCATTGCAAAGTATTTGGAAGTGAATGTTATGTACATGTTCCAGATAGGGAGAGAAACAAGCTTCAACCAAAAAGCATCAAATGTATCTTCCTAGTGTACAGTGAAGATAAGAAGGCTTATAAGCTTTATGACCCTGAGGCTAAGAAGATCATGGCGAGTCGTGATGTGGTGTTCAAGGAGGAGCAGCCACATGCAGTGGAGGAGGAAAAGAGAGCTTCCACTTTATCATCAGGGAAGCATCATCTTCAGATGATGAGTCTGAAAGTCACCAACCTGTTGACACCCAAGTGGAAAAGCCATTGCCACGTTGGGTGAGGCAGCTCTATGATTCTACAAACCCCATCCCACAGTCACTAGAACAGGTTGCAGATGGACCGAGGCAATCACAGAGAATAGAGGAACAGATACGGGCAAGCGCTCATATTGTAAACATAGCCTTAATGGCCGATCTCATTCAAGAAGAAGCGAAGGAACCAAGCAATGTGGAAGAGGTACTCCATGATCCGAATTGGAGGGCTACCATGCAAACAGAATACAACAATATCATGAAGAATGGAACTTGGGAGCTAGTGGATCGACCCCCTAAGTGTAAAGTCATTTGCACCAAGTGGGTTTGGAAGCTAAAGTACAAGGCTGATGGTACTCCAGAAAAATATAAAGCAAGACTTGTTGCACATGGCTACTCACAAGTTGAAGGCATTGACTTTTTGTGAATCATTTTCCCGGACTGCAAGAATGACTACTATCCGAGTAGTACTAGCTGTGGCTGCACATAAGCATTGGCCAGTCTATCACATGGATGTCAAGTCAGCGTTCCTATATGGAGACCTCAAGGAGGAGGTATATGTGTCTCAGACACCAGGGTTTGAGGCTCTCGATTCAGAGAACAAGGTATGTAAGCTGAAGAAGGCATTATATGGGCTAAAACAAGCCCTTAGAGCATGGTACCAGTGGATAGATAAGTATCTCTTGGACCTAGGTTTCAAAAGATGTGCTTCTGATGCTAACTTGTATGTTCTAAAGAGAGGAGGGAAGACAATTGTGCTTGTACTCTATGTAGATGACCTTGTGATTACAATAAATGATGATGCTCTTCTTCAACAAGCAAAAGATGCCTTGAGTTCAAATTTTGAAATGACAGACTTAGGCCTAATGCATTATTGCTTAGGTCTTGAAGCTTGGCAGGAACCATGGAAGATTTTCATCTCTCAACAAAAGTATGCAAGAAAAATATTGAAGGCATTCGACATGGAGGATTGCAAGGAAATTTCTACACCTATGGAGGTCAACACAAAATTATCTATTGAAGATACTTCACCTCCAGTGGATATTGGAAGATACAGGAAATTAGTTGGAAGTCTAATCTACTTGTGCAATCGCAGACCTGACATCTCTTATGTTGTTGGAGTAATAAGCAGGTTCTCTAATAAGCCTTGCCAAACTCATTGGAAGGCAAGCATGCAGATACTCAGGTATGTGAAAGGAACTACTGATTATGGTATTCTTTATGAAGAAGGATCATCTCTGGTTGGATACTATGACTCAGATTGGGCAGGAGATATTGATACCAGAAAATCAGTTTCTCGATATTGCTTTTCTTTAGGATCAGGGATTTTCTCTTGGATTAGTAAGAAGCAACCAACTGTAGCATTATCTTCTACTGAAGCTGAGTACAAAGCTACATGTGTTGCAGCATGTGAAGGAGTATGGTTGAGGAGGATCCTATGGCACATAGGAATACAAGGACAAGAGGCCACAGAGTTGAAGTGTGACAACCAAAGTTGCATGGCCATCACCAAAAATCCTGTTTTCCATGCATGTACCAAGCACATAGAAATCCAGTATCGCTATTGTTGGAGAATTCCTCTCCTAATCGCAGTGGAAAGTGTAGAAGACCTTCTCAGGATCAAGACTCTTGCCAACAGTAGAACCTTCAAATGAAAATTGGTACCAACTGAAATACCCAATGAACTTGAAACTTTGGTCACTCAAACTAGACACCTAGAGATTTCAAAATAGACTACCTGTCCACTCAGTTAGGTTGAAAACTAGACTTCACTAAAACCTAAATAACTCACAGACCATAAAGAATTTCATAAAACTGTTCTAGATAGAGGAAGTACTTGAGATAAGCTTTCCAACGAATGTTTAAACACTAAAATTGGATACATATATTGAGAGATATGACTCTTACAAGTAGACTACCAAAAAATGGGTGTGCGGCTGGACATACTCTATGAGAGTAAATTGAACGAAATGACTCAAAACAATTGAAGTAGCTACAAGGGGGCTTCCACGCCTTCTTCCTCTATTCTTGAGTGTCCTCCCTTGCCTCTTTTATAGCCAAGTGACCAAAAACTCTCATGATGAGTTTGAGAGCTCTTCTCCATCATTTCTCCACTACTTTGGACAGCCACTCCTCTTACAGTTCAGTTTTTGGATTTGATTCTCTTTTGAATGATTCTCTTTTGGCCTCCACTACTTGATGAAGTAAATGCTTCTATTTTTCATTTTTGTATTTTTCTTCTACTTGAAGAAAATCTTTTTTGCAAAAATATATACGAGCTTACTTCTTTATTTTTAACACTCCTCCTCAAGCTCACATGTGAGCTTGCACCTTCAGCCATATCCTACAAGTTGATGTCGTCCTTGAACTTCTTTAGCTTAGAAGCATCTAGGGACTTTGTAAGCATGTCTGCAACCTGGTCATTAGTTCCAATGAACTTTATATCCACATCCTTGCTCAAAACTTTTTCTCGAACATAATGATAATGCACTTCTATGTGCTTGCTTCGTGCATGAAACATTGGATTGTTTGTCAAGTGAATGCTTGACATGTTGTCACCATAAATTGGAATGGTCTCCACCTGCACATCAAGATCAGTGAAGAGCTTCTTAATCCACATAGCTTCACAAGTTGCAAAGGCTAAACCTCTATATTCAGCTTCTATAGATGATAGTGCAACAGTAGGTTGCTTCTTTGAGCTCCATGTGATAGGTTTGCTACCTATCATGAACACATAACCTGAAGTGGATCTTCTATCTTCCTTCAAACCAGCCCAATCAGCATCACTAAAGCCCTTTACCTGCAATTCTTCATCATATCTATAAAACAATGCATGATTGACAGTGTGCTTCACATATCTTAGCACTCGTTTGGCTGAATTTAAATGTTCACTTGTTGGAGCTTGCATAATTGAGAAAGAACTCCAACAATATAACACAAATCTGGTCTTGTGATCGTAGCATAGATCAATGAACCTATAATACTCCTGTATGTAGTTACATCATGTAACTTCTCTCCATCATTTGAGCATAGCTTCACATTTGTGTCCATAGGTTGAGTGAGTGGTTTGCATTCACTCATTCCAAGTCTGAAAAGAACATCCAATAGGTACTTTCTTTGCATCAAGTAAATGCCATCTTTTCCATAGACTATCTCAATGCCTAAAAAGTATTTCAGCTCACCAAGATCTGAAATTTTAAACTCCTTACCGAGTTTCCTTTTGATCTCTTGTATTCCTGTAACATTACTTCCTGTTATGATGAGATCATCAACGTATATGCAAATATATACCTGCTTGCCTTCTTCTTTCTTCATGTAGAGAGAGGGATCTGCATTACTTGGACTATACCCACACCTTGTGAGGTACTCGACCAATCTTTGATTCCAAGCACGTGGTGCTTGCTTCAGCCCATACAAAGCTTTCTTCAATCTACAAACAAGATCTGGATGCTTTCTATCTTCAAATCCAATCGGTTGACTCATGTATACCTCTTCTTGAAGTTCACCATTGAGAAAAGCATTTTTTATGTCAAGTTGGTACAATGGCCATCTCCTTGCTGCACCTACTCCAATCAAGGTTCTAATTGTTCCCATCTTTGCAACTGGGCTGAAAGTCTCTTCATAGTCGATGCCATGAGTTTGCTTGAATCCTTTTGCTACTAGTCTAGCTTTATGCCTAGCTAGAGAACCATCAACATTTCTCTTTATTTTAAACACCCATTTATTTGGAACAATCTTCATACCTTCAACCTTTGGAACGAGCTCCCATGTGTAATTGTCCTTGAGAGCTTTTATCTCTTCTTGCATAGCTTCTTGCCATTCTTTTTGTGTACATGCTTCTTCATATGCATCCGATTCTTTGTCTTTGACCACTTGTGTCATATATGCAAAATGCTTTGCAATAAAACTATCATAGCTCAGCCTTTCAATTGGATACCTTGCTCTTGAAGACCTCCTTTCATTTCCTTTTGAACATTGCTTCTTCAACCGATTCAACTTTACCTTTGGTGTGATCACCTCTTCATACTCTTCTTCACTTGCATTTGAATCACTATTTTGGGCAGCAATTTCAGCTTTAGATCTTTCATAAGTTGATGTTGGTGATGATGAATGACTCCTTAGCCTCCCCTTCCATGTTGAGCTTTCTCCAAGTGATGTAGAAGCTTCTGGACCTGACATTTGAGTGCTTGTTTGCTGAAATTCTTCTTGGACAACACCTCCATCATCTTCGCAATCTTCTTCAAGAATCTTCTCTTTCCCTTTGTCTCCAAACCATGGTCTTAGCTCATCAAATACCACATCTCGTGAGACTCGTAGCTCCTTTGTCACCGGATTGTAGCACCTGTATCCCTTTTGCTCCGATGAATATCCAATGAAAATACATTTTTCTGACTTTGCCTCCATCTTTGTCCTTAGTTCTTGAGGGATGTGAACATAACACACACATACAAAAACTTTGAGATGTGTAAGGTCAGGTTTCTTACCGGAGTAAACCTCCTCGGGAGTTAGATTATGCACTCCAGCCGTTGTACACTTGTTCATCAAATAAACAGCCGTACTAGCTGCTTCAGCCCAATAGTTTAGTGGCACCTTCATCTCGTTGAGCATGCACCTTGCAACTTTTGTGATATGTCGATTTTTCCTTTCAGCTATTCCATTTTGTTGAGGTGTGTACCTACATGTAAATTGTCTCTTGATGCCATTTTCATAAAGAAAATCTGAAAATTCTTTGGAGAAATATTCTCCTCCTCCATCAGACCTCAAGGTCTTTATGTAGCGTCCTGTTTCCTTTTCTACCTGTGCTTTAAATCTCTTGAACATGGAGAACACATCTGATTTTTGTTTTATGCAAAACATCCATACTTTCCTTGAATGATCATCAATAAAAGTGACAAAATATCTATTACCAACCACTGATGGTTGTTGTGATGGTCCCCATACATCCGTGTGTATCAAGTCGAGGACATTCCTTGCCACATAGTTGCTCTTCTTGAATGGTTATCGAGTTTGCTTTCCTAGTTGGCATGCTTCACAAAACTCATGTAGTCCAGCATCATTGAATCTTGGAAGACCTCTTACCACTTCATGGTTTCTCATGTCCTTGAGCTTGGGAATGTTGATATGTCCAAACCTTTTGTGCCACAAATCGATTTCAGCAATCCTCTTGTTTCCAAACTGAATATACATCACCTTTCCATGTGGTTGTTGAATGTCCAAGGTGAACATCCTACCTTCTTTCCTTCCTTGAGCAATGACCTTGAATCCTTCTTTTGGATTCTTTATAAAGCTGCCTTTTTCATTGAAGATAACATGATATCCTTTCTCTACCATTTGTCCTACTGAAATCAAATTCTTTGCAATAGTAGGAACATGAAGAACATCAGCCAATACCTTTTTATCTCCAAGCTTGATATCTCCAACATGCTCAATTGCATGTTGAGTTTCATCGCCGGTCTCCACACATCCTTTTCCACTTGGAGCTTGTAGCTTTGTGAATAAATCTCCTTGGCATGTCATATGGTTGCTGCAACCTGAATCTATGAACCATTTTTGGTCATCACTTCTTGAGTTGTTGTAGTCATGCTTCATGGCAAGCATGGTTTTCTTGTCTCCTTCACTTGATGTACTCACATAGTTATTTTGGCTCCTTTGGTTGCCTCCATTCAGCCTTCCATTCTTTTGCCAACAATCATTTGCATAATGTCCTAGTTTACCACAATGATAACATGTTATACCTTTGTGAGGATTGTATGAACCTCGACCTCTTCCTCTATTTCTTCCTCGACCTCTTCCATGTGTATTGTCATTTGAGTTGTCCTCCGAGTTGTGTTGGCTGAAATTTGTGTTGTTGTAGCTTCTTCCTCTTCCTCTCGAGCCTCCTCTTGAGTTCCTTCCTCTACCTCTTCTTGCATATAACATTTGACTATGGTTGTCCTTACCTTTTTTGCCTTCTCCTTGTTGAGCTACCTCTTCAGCCACAAGATTTGGTATAATCTCGTCGAATGTTGGTAGATGATCTTTGTAAAGAATGTTTGTGATGAGGGGCTTCCACTTTTCTTCACTCCTCAAGCCATTGAGGGCTATTTGGATGATGTCTTCCTCTTCTATCTTGCATCCAACTGATGCTAGATGATCTCGAAGCTCCTTGATCCTCAATGTATACTCACTAATGCTTTGGTTTGAGCTTTTCTTCATGTTGTTGAGCTCGCTCTTGAGTTGCATCCTCCGAGACCTTGTTGAGGTAACATACACCTTCTCCAATGCTTCCCAAACTTCCTTAGCTGTTTCTAAGCTTTGCACATGACCAATCATAGTATTAGAAATAACTTGTGAGATGAGCAACATCACCCTTCGATTCCTCTCTTCCCAATCTGCAAATTGTCTCCTTTGTGCCGGAGTAATGTTGGGATCTTCAAGGTCCACCGGTTGTGGATCATCTCCACTAACTAGACTCCATAAACCTTTACCTTTAAGGTAATTTATCATTCTATACCTCCAAGACTAAAAATTATCTTTGTCTAACTTCTCAACTTGTTGTCCTAAATCAGCCATTGAAAACTTCCAAGATTGAAGTTTACCTCAAGTATTGTGTGGTGCTCTTCCTTGATTTTACGAAGCTCCCCCTTGATTTGTAGCTTCTCCTTTGCTTCTCTTCAGTTCCAACGCTTTACCTCTTCAAAATCCAATGCTCTGATACCAAATGTTCGAGAATTCCCCTCCTAATTGTAGCGGAAAGTGTAGAAGACCTTCTCACGATCAAGACTCTTGCCAATAGCAGAACCTTCAAATGAAAACTCGTATCAACTGAAATACCCAATGAACTTGAAACTTTGGTCACTCAAACTAGACACCTAGAGCTTTCAAATGAGATATCAAACACTCAATTTGGAGTAGATTTGAGTTGGCAACTATTTTATTCAAAACAGACTACCTGTCCACTCAGTTATGCTGAAAACTAGACTTCACTAAAACCTAAATAACTCACAGAGCATAAAGAATTTCATAAAATTGTTCTAGACAGAGGAATTACTCAAGATAAGCTTTCCAATGAATGTTTAAACACTAAAATTTGATACATATATTGAGAGATATGACTCTTACAAGTAGACTACCCAAAAATGGGTGTGCAGCTGGACATACTCTATGAGAGTAAACTGAACGAAATGACTCAAAACAATTGAAGTAGCTACAAGGGGGCTTCCACGCCTTCTTTCTCTATTCTTGAGTGTCCTCCCTTGCCTCTTTTATAGCCAAGTGACCAAAAACTCTCATGATGAGTTTGAGAGCTCTTCTCCATCATTTCTCCACTACTTTGGACAGCCACTCCTCTTACAGTTCAGTTTTTGGATTTGATTCTCTTTTGAATGATTCTCTTTTGGCCTCCACTACTTGATGAAGTAAATGCTTCTATTTTTCATTTTTGTATTTTTCTTCTACTTGAAGAAAATCCTTTTTGCAAAAATATATACGAGCTTACTTCTTTATTTTTAACAACTATGTGTGTGAGTTGATTGAGGACGGGGTCGTGGAGATAAGCTATTGCCCTACTGAAGAAAATGGAGCAGACATCTTCACCAAGGCTCTTGGGAAAGAGAAACTTCTTCGACACTTTCCAAAGCTTGGGATTGGACCAAGGAGGTAGTTCACCATCGGGTGGACATTGAGGGGGGGTGTTAAATGTGTTCAATACTCCACCCTCGTGTGACCACAAGTGATCCATGGAGCTCTAAGTTGTAAGGCCCCCATTATGAGGAGAAGCCATTATGAGATCCCGGACATTTGTGGAACCCTAACTTCCAAGTTAGATGAGGTCTATGTGTGACCGTTGATGGTTATAGATGATCTTTGTGAGCCTAGCCGCTAGGTTAGGTAGGGCATAAACTTCGAGGCCATTGGGTTGGCATTTAAGGTGAAAATAAAGGCCCTGTGGCATCGTGCGGTTTCCCAATAGAACCTTAATGGGGGGAGTGCAGAGGGGGCTTGCCCCCTTCTGCGGGGTCCGGGGGCCCTATCCCCCCGGCCCGTAGGGCCAAGACGGTAGGACTTCTGGTCATGGAGATCTTGTCGGATCATATATTTTACCAACTATTTTGTATCTCCCGACTACGTTTATCTATACCGAACCGCCTTGTAAAAGCTATATAAGCATGGCCCAGGTTGAGCTTTACATAGCATTGCCCACTAGTAAGCCCTTCATCTAGAGTCTGTCTAGATCGCCATCTAAGCTCCACATTGGGAGCGCACGGGTGGACAACATCATCATTGTAACTACATTAAGCTCAGCAATCTAAGAATTTGAGTTCTCTATCGCTCAGTCTGCATCTATCTTTGTCTGCGTTTTTCTCTCAACTCTGTCTACAAGTCTATTCCGATGTGCTGTTATTTTCTTACATCGTATACACCTCAATAGAATGAGTTGTTGAGCGGAAGAATAGGTCACTCACGGAGATGGTGAGGTGTATGGTCAAGAGTCAGGCTTTGTCACATAGTTTTTGGCATGAGGCTATTATGTGTGTACTATATATACTTAACAGGTGTCCCACTAAAGCATTGCAGTCTTTCACTCCATATGAGGCTTGGCATAGTTGCAATCCATCTTTTGGTCACATACATGTCTTTGGTTGTCTAGCATATGCATTGGTGCCTAAACAATAATGCAAGAAATTGGATGATAAAGTAGTGAAATGTATTTTTGTTGGGTACAGTTCTGAAAGCAAAGGCTATCGTTTGTATCATTGACAGAATAAATGTTGGAGAAACAATCACTAATTGGACATACATTTGAAGATCAAAACTTTAGAATAAAACCACATGCCTATGTGAAGGGACAAATTCACAAGTGTATTATATTTGTAAAGTTAGTTCACTTTAGTTCTAGAAGTTTTTTAAAAGGTCATGAAAATAAGAAAATCTATATAAGTTAGTTTGTATCAATTGACGCGGAGGGGAAGACAATGAGAAAGTGAGTTAGTACTCATTTTATATGACTGAGAATAGTCAAGCTTCTCTATGTGAGAAGGCACCTGTGTATTTTTTGAGTTTTCATAGCTATGACAAGAAATAGTTAAAGTTTTGTGTATAAGTCTTCTTCCTCCATCTCCAGTGTTTTTCTTCTGTGCAATGTTTTGAAGAATTGAAGTTTTTCAAGCAAGTCGATGCCTGGCATCGAATGTATGTTGAAAGGTTGACTTTTATGCGGGAAGTCGATGCCTGGCATCAAATCTTGGTCGATAAGTCATTGTTTTCATTCTCTGAGTGTTACCTGTTGTTGAATCTTCTAAAAACATGAATTTTGTGAAGCAACTCGATGCCTGGCATCGAGTTTCAGCATAAAATCGATGCTTGGCATCAACTTCTAGCATAAAAGTGCTTCATTCATATCTTTGGTTACACATGCCTATTTCAGGAAAGAAAAAGTGGCTGAAAAAGCTGAAAGTCGATGCGTGGCATCGACTTTTGGTTGCAAGTCGATGCTAGGCATCGAATTTTCATTTTTAGACACTCAGGATTACTAAAACAGGCAAAAATTCTATTTTTGGAAGTCATACAGGGTCATCTTGTGAAGGCTATATCTTGAGTTCTAGAGATTTGTTTCTTGCATGTGATAGCTTGTTGGAAAGCTCTACTCTTCTACTTTCATCGACCAAAAGATCTTGGAGAAATAATATTTGAGGTAAGAGAAATTAACAAAATATTGAAGGTATGTCATTTTAGTGACTAGAAAGTTCTGAAGAAGTAAAGTTTTTGGTTTTGGCTATCATTTCCCAAAGTTTGGAGTGGCAATGAGTTTATGGTGACCATAGAGGTGTTCTAGTGTCACATTAATTCATTTCTTGTGGTGTTTTACACATCAACAAGTGGTAGCAGAGCAGAAAGGTCCTAAAGAGCAGAAGGCGGCAAAGGTACGAGAAGTTTTTGAAAAGTTTTTCATTAAAGGTTGAAAGGTGAAGCATTTGAAGACACAAGGCATCAAAAGGTTACTTCAAAAGTATCCTCATACACAAAGAACTCCAAGAGGTATTATTCTTTATCCTTTAAGCTCAAAGGTTGCAATAGAAGGAAAGGAGTATGGCAGATCATATCTCCATTGACAAACTGGACAGAGATAATTACCCCGCATGGGTAATGAGAATGGAAGCCTTACTTATGAGTAAGGATCTCATGGTATATGTAACAGGTGAGGAAGAGAAGCCTGTATTTTTGCTGGATCTGTGGATTGAGTAAGCATTTGGCTCATGATTGTTGGCACAACCAACAAGGATCAAACCAGAATCAAAACAACAATAGGAGAGGCCGAGGTGGAAGATATCAAAGTAATTTTCAAAGAGGTAGACAAATTCAAAGAGGAGGCTATGGTAGAGGTGGAGGAAGAAGTTGGGGACAGAATCAATCCTACAACACCACCTACTACAACTATGCAAATGACACACATAATGAAATTCATACATCATTGATGATGAATTCAATCAGCACATTAGATAAAGAAGATCTAAAGTTATTTTACATTGACTCTGGATGTTCTAATCATTTGTCAGGAAACATAGAATTGATGTCAGAATTGGAAAAAGGCATTCCTAGTCATAGTGTTCAAACAGGTGATAATACAAGACATAGTGTACATTCAATTGGAAAAGTGAAATGCAAGAGTGGAGCAGATTTGCTAACCAATGTTTTGTATGTTCCTACAATACCTAAAAACTTGATTAGTGTGGGACAGATAGTTGAAAAAGGTTTTCAAGTCAGGTTTACAAATGAAGGAGTATTTGTTGAAGATCCAGAGAATGGATATAATCAGATTGTCTATGGTAAGAAAGAAGGTAGACTCTTTACTTTAAGAGCACAAGGGAACATTGGTCAAGCTTTGCTCACACATGGTGAAGGAGTTATTACAGAACTTGATCTCTGGCATAAGAGATTAGGTCACTTCAATGAAAGAGGAATTGAAGCTATGGTTGCTAATCAGTTTGTACTAGGATTACCAAATGTGCAAATATGGTTTATAAATGTGAAGCATGTCAAATGGGAAAAGCACATAGGTTACCATTTCAGAAGAAAGGATTCAAACATGATGGAGTACTTGAGCTCATTCATACAGATGTATGGGGACCAACAAAAGAAGGATCTATCAGTGGCTCAAGGTATTATGTTCTTTTCATTGATGATGCTACAAGATGGATAACATTATATGTTTTGAAGGAAAGATCAGAAGTGTTTGGAGCCTTCAAGCATTTTCATACATATGCAGAGAGAGTCACAGGTCAAAAGCTTAAAAGACTGAGGTCTGATGGAGGGGGAGAATACTTCTCCCAAGAGTTCAATGATTATCTTTGGAATGTAGGTATTAAGAGAGAAATAACTTGCAGGTATACACCACAACAAAATGGTGTAGCAGAAAGAAGAAACAGGACTTTGGTTGAGTTTGCTAGAGCTATGCTGAAGGAGAAAAATTGTCCAATTTATCTTTGGGCTGAGGCTGTAAATACAGCTACATATCTTGTGAATAGATTACCATGTGCAGCTCTAAATGGAATGACTCCATATGAAGCTTGGTGGGGTAAGAAACCAACACTAGATCATTGTAAAGTGTTTGGATCAATTGCATATGCTTATGTGCCATCACAACTAAGACATAAACTTGAACCAAAGGTAGAAAAATATGTGTTCATTGCTTATGATGAAAAGAAGATGGGTTACAGGTTGTGGAATCCTCTAACCAAACAATTTCTTGTTTCTAGAGATGTTACATTTGATGAACAGAAAAGCTGGTATGCATATCAAAGTCATACAGCGAAAGAATTTGAAGAAGAGGTAAGAAGATGTGAGAAAGGAAAATCAATTGTGTAGGTGAATAGAGATGAAGACTATATGCAAGCAAGTACATCCAGAAGTGGATTAACAAGAAGGAATGAAGAAGCTCCTATATTTGATGAAGAGGTGTATCCAGACACATATGAAGAATGCGAACCAAGAAGGTCAAGCAGGAATAGAAGACAACCAGAAAGGTATTCTTATGATACTTCTTACATAACTCAGAAGAACTATGCATATATGGTCAAAGATGATAAAGAACCTTAGAACTATGATGAAGCTAAAGGTAAGAAGCAATGGGAAGAAGCAATGAAGGAAGAATTCAATGCATTAGAGGAGAACAAGACATGGGAACTTGTTCCTAAACCAAATGGTAAGAAAGTTATTGGAAATAAATGGATTTATAAAGTGAAGAAGCTTGCAGATGGAAGTATAGCCAAATACAAAGCTAGACTAGTGGTGAAAGTCTATGCCCAAACCTATGGCATAGATTATGATGAGACATTGAGTCATGTAGCTAAGATGTCAACTATAAGGACAATCATTGCTATTGCAGCTTCAAAAGGATGGACCCTAAGTCAATTGGATATAAAGAATGCATTCTTGAATGGATACATATCAGATGAGGTATACATGGAACAACCTCAAGGGTTTATAGATTCAGGTATCCAAATTTTGTTTGCAGGTTGAGAAGAGCACTCTATGGATTGAAGCAAGCTCCAAGAGCATGGAATTATAGATTGGTGAAGTATCTTAATGATCTTGGATATCAAAGTTCAAAAGCAGATCCAAGTCTACTTATCAAAAGAGCAGAGGAAGGTACAATCTACATTTGTATTTATGTAGATGACATTATAATCACAGGTACTTCAGATGAACGAATCAAGGAGGTAAAGAGATTACTTGAAAAAGAATTCAAGATCAGTGATCGAGGAAAGTTATCATACTTTCTTGGAATGGAAGTCACTTATACAGATCATGGCATATATGTATCACAAGAAAGGTATCTTCTGAATCTATTGAAGAAGTTTGATATGGAAAATTGCAAAGAAGCTTCAACTCCACTTGAAGTTAATCACAAGCTCAGTAAATATGATGGTGCAAAATACAAATGAGGAAGTATCAATCTCTTGTGGGTAGTTTGATTTATGCTACACTAACAAGACCTGATCTTAGTTTTGCAGTGGGAGTTTTATCACAGTTCATGCATTGTCCAAAGGACCCACATTGGACTGTAGGTCAAAGAGTTCTCAGATATATCAAAGGAACTATAAAGGAAGGATTATTTTATCCTTTTACATCAGATTTGAAGTTGAGAGCCTATAGTGATTCAGACTAGGCAGGTAACCAGGATGATAGAAGATCAACTCATGGCTACATGATATACATTGGTGATAAGCTTTTAAGTTGGTGTTCAAAGAAACAACATACAGTAGCATTATCATCAACTGAAGCTGAGTACAAAGGACTTGTGGAAGTAGCTAAGGAGGTCATATGGATGCAGACATTGTTCAAAAGCTTGGGCATTGATCAAGGTATACCTACAATACATGGAGATAATATGAGTTCACTTTATCTTGCAGCAAATCTAGTATTTCATGCAAGAACAAAACATATAGAGATACATTATCATTTCCTGAGAGAAAAGGTAATGGAGAAGGAGATTGAAGTGGAGTACATTTCTACTAAAGATCAAATAGCAAACATAATTACAAAGAGCTTGGATGGTGTGAAGACCAGCAGATTCAAAAGCATGGCAGGAGTAAAAGAAAAAGAAGATGATATGAAGAAACAGGGAATGTCAATTAGTGATTGAGGGGGAGCTATTGGAGAAACAATCACTAATTGGACATACATTTGAAGATCAAAACTTTAGAATAAAACCACATGCTTATGTGAAGGAACAAATTCACAAGTGTATTATATTTGTAAAGTTAGTTCACTTTAGTTCTAGAAGTTTTTTAAAAGGTCACGATAATAAGAAAATCTATATAAGTTATTTTGTATCAACTGACGCGGAGGGGAGGACAATGAGAAAGTGAGTTAGTACTCATTTTATATGACTGAGAATAGTCGAGCTTCTCTATGTGAGAAAGCACCTATGTATTTCTGAGTTTTCATAGCTATGACAAGAACTAGTTAAAGTTCTATGTATACGTCTTCTTCCTCCATCTCCAGTGTTTGTCTTCTATGTAATGTTTTGAAGAATTGAAGTTTTTCAAGCAAGTTGATGCCTGGCATCGAATGTATGTTGAAAGGTTGAGTTTTATGCGGGAACTCGATGCCTGGCATCAAATCTTGGCTGATAAGTCATTGTTTTCATTCTCTGAGTGTTACCTGTTGTTTAATCTTCTAAAACATGAAGTTTGTGAAGCAACTCGATGCGTGGCATCGAGTTTCAGCATAAAGTCGATGCCTTGCATCGACTTCTAGCATAAAAGTGCTTCATTCATATCTTTGGTTACGCGTGCCTATTTCATGAATGAAAAAGTGATTGAAAAAGCTGAAAGTCGATGCTTGGCATCAACTTTTGGTTGCAAGTCGATGCTAGGCATTGAATTTTCATTTTTAGACACTCAGGATTACTAAAGCAGGCAAAAATTCCATTTTTGGAAGTCATACAGGGTCCTCTTGTGAAGGCTATATCTTGAGTTCTAGAGATCTGTTTCTTGCATGTGATAGCCTGTTGGAAAGCTCTACTCTTCTACTTTCATCCACCAAAAGATCTTAGAGAAATAATATTTGAGCTAAGAGAAATTAACAAAATACTGAAGGTATGTCATTTCAGTTACTAGAAAGTTTTGAAGAAGTGAAGTTTTTGGTTTTGGCTATCATTTCCCAAAGTTTGGAGTGGCAATGAGTTAATGGTGACCATAGAGGTGTTCTGGTGTCACATTAATTCATTTCTTGTGGTGTTTTACACATCAACACTAAATACATTTTGGTTATCCATGATGTTGTTTTTGTGGAAGATTCTATTCATCCATTACTTTCATGTACTAAGGAGACATCAATTAGCTCCAAAGATATGTATGAGACTTTGCTACCTCTTTTTAAAAGTGGACAGTCTAGTGTTGGTCCAAATGAGGTGATTTCTTAACCTTTATAGGTTTTGCATTACATTTTGGTTAGCCATGATGTTGTTTATGTGGAAGATGTTATTCATCCATTACTTTCATGTACGAAGGAGACATCAGTTAGCTCCAAAGATGTGTATGACACTTTGTTGCCTCTTTTTACAAGTGGACAGTCTAGTGTTGGTCCAAATGAGGCAATTTCCTAGCCTTTATAGGTTTCACATAATGATGTAGATCATTCCATTTTTTATGCACATTTACATGATGCACTTATTGATGAAACAAATAATATAGAGGAGGCAAAAGCTATGCCTAAATGGATGCTGCAGACTTTGGGAGATAGCAAATTAAATGAACCTCTATCATATCGTACTTGTTCAGGTTCCCATAGTGCTTCTTTTGCATCAGATTGTTATGCTATGGCTGCCTCTAGTCTTTGTGATGAGAATGAGTCTATTTTATTTGATGAAAGCACAGAATTCAGAAAATTGGATGGCTATTATGCAATGAGAAGATGATGCTATTATGAAAACACATGATCTTTATGTGACTTGCCTCCTAGCAAGAAGGCCATTGGCACTAAGTGTGTATACAAGTTGAAGTGTAACCCTAATGGAACAGCTGATAGGTATAAGGCTAGGCTTATTGCAGATGGTTATGCTCCAAAAAGAGGCATTGATTTTGATGAGACCTTTGCTCCTACATGCGAAATGTCTATTGTTCGTAACATATGTGCACTTGCAGCTCATGATCATTGGAATGTACATCAGTTGGACATTTAAATAGCATTTCTAAATGGTGACTTCCACGAAGAAGTGTATGTTTTTTAGCCCCGTAGTCTTGTGTAGAAAAGGCATGAAAACAAAGTGTGTAGGTTGAAAAAGGCATTATATGGCCTCAAGCAAGCACCTCCTGCTTGGTATGAAAAGATACATGCCTCCTTGATTCCACATGGTTTTGAGAACAATCCAATTGAGAGCACCTTATATGTTAAGTGTGCAAATGATGTGCTTGTGATCATTGTTGTCTATGTTGATGACATGCCGCTCATTGGTCCTCATGAGAAGCATATTGCTAATTTTAAGGCTGATTTGCATGCCTCATTTGAGATGTCAAATTTGGGGCATTTGCATCATTATTTGGGCATTCAGTTTATGCAAGTTGATGGTGGAATAACTTTGTGTCAAACAAAATATATTGACACATTATTGTAGTTTTTTGGCCTTGAAGACTGCAAACCTATTGCCAATCCTATGGAAACAAGTTTACGGTTGAGTTTTCATGATGCTAGAGATGCATTTGATGTTGTTCTCTATCAGCAAGCTGTTTGATGCTTGATTTACTTATGCATTACTCGACTAGATATTTAGTTTGTTGTCTCACAGATGAGCAGGTTTATGCATTGCCCAGGTGTCAAGCATTGGTAGGCGGTTAAGCGCATCTTTCGCTACTTGAGTGGTACCCGAATACTTGGATTATTTTATCCCAAAGGGGGATCCCTACCATCCTATCTATATGTTTTTTTAATTCTGACTAGGCTGGTTTCTATGACACTCGTGTGTCCACTAGTGGTTTTACTTCATGCTTGATAGCTCATGCATATCTTGGTTGAGCAAGAAGCAACCTACTATGGCTACTTCTAGTTGCAAGGCTAAGTATAGGGAAGCTTTCATAGTAGCTATTGAGTGTGTGTGGTTTAGATGCCTTTTGGCTGATTTGGGTGTTGGTGAGTATTTTGATCTTCAAGGTCAATAAGAGCACATTGGCAATTTTGAGGAACCCTGTGTTCCATGCTTGCACTAAGCACATTGAGGTGCATTATCATTATGTCAGGGAGAGGTTCTCTACTGGAGAGATCAATTTGGCATATGTGCCCACATAGGAGAACACTGAAGACCTTTTCACAAAGGCTCTGCTTAGGGAGAAGTTTGAAGCTTTGCGCAAAGCTTTGGGCTTACCTCCTTTTGTGGATTGATTCCACATAGCTTGGCACTTCCTTATACATGAGTGCAAGCTCCTTATTCACCATATCACTCCTAGGGGAGATTTGTTGATATAATTAGGTAGTGATGTGTGTGAACACACTAGGACCACCGAGGCACTTTTTTCCCTCGTTAGGATGTTTTTTCCCTCGGCTTGTATATATGCCTATACCCCTAATGGGTCACCTATCTTTGTACATTCTCTTGCTAATACATTCAACATTGTGTGCATGTGCTCCAAGCTTCTTCTTCTTCCTTGTGCTATTCATGTGCTTCCACATGTCACGAGGAAGGAGATAAGGAAGAGAGCTCACACACACACTCTCAAAATCAAAGAGGAGCACACATACATATTGAGGGAAGGAAGAATGATCTTCTTCTTCTTCTATTACATAAATGGAATGTAGAAGAATGACCTAAAACAACAATATTATAAGTGCAATATATAAAGAACAGTACATAAGGAAAATCCTAATGTCCGCGAATGAGTGAGCTTGCAAAAAACAAATGTGCCATCACTTTTCATAGATAAATCTAGTCAAGATCAATGAAGTATCCCTGACATATACTGGTGTGACCACTATACATATTAGAAAAATGAAAGATTCATACGTGTCATCTTGGATCATCACATGTTGAGCTTGATATCGCAACACTCCCCCTCAAGCTCAACATCATGTCATGTAATCCAATCATCTTCCAAAACTTCTTCAGCTCCAAGTGCTTTAGTGAAAATATCAGCAACCTTCTCATCTGTCCTCACATAAATAAGGTCAATATCGCCTCCTAATACCTTTTTCCTTATGAACTGCTAATGTACCTTGATATGATTTGTTCTAGCATGAAAAATAGGGTTCCATGTTAACTGTATGTTGCTAATATTATCACAATAGATGGTGATAGGATTTTGCACTTCCACACCTAAATCTACAAGTAGCATCTCTAACCAGGATGCTTCACATGCTACCATTGCACCACCTCTATACTCAGCCTTTGTACTCGACAAAGCAAGAGTGGGTTGCTTCTTGCTGCTCCATGTAATAGTTTCACTTCCAAGTGAGAATAGAAAGCCACTAGTAGATCTTCTATCTGGAACATTACCAACCCAATCTACATCGATGTATCCATGAACTTGCAAATCTACACCAGCTTCATAAAACAGTGCATAATCCAAGGTAGCACTCACATAACATAGAGTGTACCTCAGAGCATCTAAATGCAGCTTTCTGGGAACTTGCATAAATTGACTTTCAAGTCCTATAGTGTAGCTTAGATCAGGCCTTGTAATTGTGAGATATATAAAACTTCCCACAATTTTCCTGTACATAGTAGCATTTTCCAATGCTTCACCTCATGTAGTATCCAACTTCAAATTTTGATGTAATGGCATAGAAGTTGGCTTACAATCATCCATACCATACTTTTGCATAATACTCAAGGCATATCACCTTTGTGACATCCATATACCTATTTTTGTATGTATAAACTCAATGCCCAAGAAATAGCACAACACACCAAGATCTTTCATATCAAATTCATGCATAAGGACTTGCTTTACCTATTTAATGCTTTCTTCATTATCACCACCTTTAATCAAGTCATCAACATAAATAGCCACAATCATGATGCCATCATCATCCTCCTCTTTGGCATCTGCACAGAAGCTTGACATTTCATCAAACACCACATCTCTGCTTACTTTCACCTATCGTGTGAGTGGATTATAACATTTATATCCCTTTTGCTCAAGGGAGTATCCAGTGAAGATACATTTTTCTGCTTTTGGATCAAGCTTCATCCTCGACTCATCTAGAACATGTACATATGCAATACAAACAAAAACTTTCATATGTGATAAGCTAGTTTGGATTTTTACCTGTGAACTTCTCTTCAGGTGTGACTTGATGTATAACAGCACTTGTAGTTTTGTTCATGATGTATATAGTAGTGTACACAGCTTCTACCCAATAACAGTGAGGCATATTCTTCTCAGCCATCAAGGCTCTTGTTATTTCTGCAATATGTCTATCTTTGCATTCAACAATGCCATTTTGTTGTGGTGTGTACCTGCATGAAAATTGACGCTGAATTCCATGACTTTTTAGAAAGTTGTTGAACTCATTTGACATATATTCACCTCCTCCATCATGTCTTAATGTCTAAATATACTTCCCCAACTGCTTTTCCACCATAGCTTTAAAATTATGGAAGTGAGTGAACACCTCACTCTTCTCTTTCATGAAATATACCCATACTTTTTGTGTATGGTCATCAATGAAAGTAACATAAAACCTTCAACCACCCATAGATGTGGTCTTTACAAGATCCCAAACATATGTATGTACTATTTCTAGCACATTCTCACCAATATTCTTGTCATGTGGCAATGATGCTTGTGACTGTTTACCAAATTGACATGTTTCACATACCTTTTGCATTTTTGAAACTTTGAAATTTGGTAGTCCATTGGAAATCTCCTTTGAATATATCAATTTCAGCCTCTGCAAGTTTGCATGTCCAATTCATTTGTGCCAGATCTCTATATCAGCAATAACTCCTACACCTTTTGCAAACATGGCAACATTTGTTTTAGGAATTTTCACATTTAAGGTGAACATCCTACCCACTTTGTTTCCTTTGGCAATCAATTGTCCATCATGTTTGTACTCTTATACATATAACCCATCAGCATCGAACCTGGCTTGTAATCCTTAGTCAACCATTGGTCCAATAGAAACCAAATTCTTTGTTGTATTTGGAACATGCAGCACATTAGCAAGATGTTTTATCGTCCCATCCTCCATAGACAATGCTATGTTTCTTGTATGCTCTAAAGGGTGTTGAACCATACCATACATTACCATTCGATTTCGAAACATCAGCATACATTGTATTCATCATATGATGTTGAACCATGAACATACCATACATTACCATTCAATTTCAAAACATCAGTAGACATTGTATTCATCATACCTAATCAACATACCATACATTACCATTCGATTTCGAAACATCAGTAGACATTGTATTCATCATATGATGTTGAACCATGAACAATTTCTCAAAATCATCTGCACTTGTGGATGCATAGTTGTTTTGTTGCCTTCTGTTATCTTTATTCTTCAACCTACAATCACATTCAAAGTGTCCAGGTTTACCATAATTCCAACATCCTTTACTATAATTACCTAAATCATTTCTTTTGAAATTTATGCGACCTCTTTGGATCCCCCTACCTCAAACTCTCCTCTACATCCTGCATGAGTTTGATATTGACCTTGGTCTTGGTTACTATTCCCTCTTCCACTTCCAAAACCTCTACCTCTGCCTCTTCCTCTACCAGAATAGAGTACCTGCTCATAACAAGATTTTCCTTGGGAGTTTGAGTCCACAATAACATTCGTTTCTTCAATAATCAACATGGACACTAGATTAGCAAAATTCAAAATATTTTCCCTAGTCTGTATAGAAGTTTTGAACTACTTATATGCAGCTCCTAAATGATGAGGCACACTTCGGCCTTATCATTTTCATCTACATTCATGCCAATAGATGCAAGTGACTCACATATGCTTTTGATTTTTAGGGTGCAGTCACTTACTAGCATGCCCTTTTTCTCCAGTGTATGCAGCTCATTCTTGAATTGCAATTTTTGTGCCTTTGTATTGGTATTATACAATGTGACCAAACTGTTCCAAGCCTCTTTCAGGGTCTTGGCATCCTATATGTGCCCAATCATGTTATCATGTATGCTAATAGATAGCCAATATATTACCTTTTGTGATCCTTGATTCCATTCCTCATATGCTCTTAACTGGTTTGTAGTCTAATTCCTATGTGGTAATTGTGAAGCATTTTTGTTATCTCCTTAGGCACTTGGACTCTTGGCACTTTGGTAGAGACTTGTCACCTCTACTAGTGGGGGGTTGGTGGTATAGGAGTATAGGACATCAATCCCTTGGAGGTGGCTACCTACCTGGATGTAGGCCCGTATGCTTGAGAGTGAGCTAGTATTGGCTCTATGGCTAGTAGGTGATTCTCATGTTCATCCCTCTATGTTCGTGAATATGGCTTGTGTTTTGACTTGTCCAATAGTGAAGATCCTAGAGAATCTAACATGTGGCTTTCCATTATTGGCTAGACATGGGTAGTTGTGCATTGGTGATCAATGTTTGGTAATGCACTACTGCTCATAAGTGCGTGATACATAAGTGTGCTAAATTGACAAACCAATTTCATGATAAATGATATCAAACAAAGGGCACTCTATTGGACTTTGAATACTACTTGGTAATGCTCCAAGTCTAGTTAAGCCATTAACTAGCTATAAATGGTCCAATATGATCTTCATCCAACATGTAAACCAATATTCTTTTAATGAAGCAATGCATGTTTGGTTTTTCCTCATAATGGGATCCTTACAAATGTGCAATCTAACATACAATAATAAGGGGCAGATATTGATCATATATTAGCACATTTACATTTGACAAGTTGATTATTTATTCACATATTTAAGATTATTTATTTACAAATAGGTTCATGCAATGAATCATGGACTATCCCCTTTGTGCAAATGTGAACACTCAAATCTAGTAGATTTTCATTGTTTTTTTTTTCCAAAGAAAGCTTGATAGGAAGGGTTATATGTGAGGGAGGGAGCAAAGAAAATGATGTGCACCTCTCATAATATTGAGAAAGATAGCAAGCATAACCAAAATATTAAAACAATTTAAGAAAATTGAAACGATAACCTGTGTTTAGATTGAGAAACATGGTTCAAGCTTCTCAGAACAAAAATCGATAAGGCAGGGAGGTTAAAAAAAAAACAATGAAATATTAATGAAATGAAAACGAATAAAATAACGAAAGTAGAAGCTTGCATGGAAACAAGATCTTGATGGAACTACATCCGATGAGGGCACATGAGCGTTTGGAAAATGGAAAGAGGACTTGATATGGAATATAGAAAAAATTATAACATACATGGGATAATAAGATCACCATGAGAGTGTGTAAAACATTCCCTTACACGTGACATTACATTGTTGATATATTTCAGTAATGATGTGTGTGAGCACACTTAGGATTGCAGCGGTACTTTTTTCCTTCTTTAGAATAAATTTTTCCCCTTACTTATATATATGCCTATAACCCTAACCAATTACTAATATTTATATATTCACTTGGTAATATATTTTGTATTATGTTGTGTTGCAAACTTCTTCTTCTTTGTGTTGTTTGTGTGCTTCCACATACCTCAAACTCCAACAATTGGTATTAGAGCAGGTCACTACTTCATCTAGGGCATCGTCGACACCCCTCCATCAAAGTCTCAAAATCGCATGAAAACTGTTGAGCATACTCGAGGTGATTAGAAGTTCAAAATAGCTTTGTGGCATCAAAATTTTGATATGAGCTTTTTCAGCCTCCAGCTCCAAATGTACTCTGGCAGTGATTGTGTAGGCGATTTCATCCTTTTGTGGCAAACATATATACAAGTTTTATTTTTCCAATATAAGCATCTTAAAGTTTGCTACATGTTTAGCATAGTTCAACAAGGTGTTTCTATTCAATTTTTTGAGATAGAGTCGTTTTTTTTTGCATTAAGGTATTTAGTCATTGGCCATGGCTAAAAGCAATGATGTATTTCTGTATGGTTGTTGAGGATAAGTTAGATGGTACTAATTACTCATTGTGGGCATATATGATGAATCATGTATTGACAGGAAAAGGGTTGTTGAATATTGTGCGGGGTGTTGAAAAATGTTCTATTACACTTGCAAATACAATTGTTGAAGGTGATGCGGATGGCTTTGACGATCATGATTTCAATTTCCTTGTTGTGCTACAGTTCCTATTGCACCTATTGCAGAGAAGCTTCATTGGTATGGCAAAGATGCTCATGCACATGCATTGATAGCTTTGTCTTTCAAGCATGCCATTATCCCCCATATTCACTTCTACAATACAACAAAGGATGCTTGGGATACGCTTAAAACCTTATACCATGCAAGAAATAAGGCTCGTGTTGCTTACCTTCAAAAATATTTGGAGAGTGAGCATATGAATGAAGGAGATCTATGGATACTTTTTTTACAAAGATCAAAGATTTGAAGAAGCAATTGAATTTTGTTGATAACATCTCGCCAAATAGTCCACTTTTGAAGGTTGTTCTTAACGGTCTTCCAGATTCATATCAGAGCTTTGCTTCTACTCTTTGATTGATGATGAAAGGAACTCCAAATGATTAGTCTTTGTTTTGTTGCAAGAAGATCATTCCAGGCAAAACATGTCAATTATGTGTTGTAGATCAAGCTTTCTCAGCTAGTCAGAAGGGAAAATGCAAATGAATCTTATCTATTAGTTAGTAGAAAGCTACAAATGCTACATAGTCAAAGAAGGAAAGACAAAGATGAGAAGAAAATAGAAAAGGAAAAAAGTTTTGCAAATGTTGTAAGGCAAATGATCATGTCATAAAGGGTTGTCCTAAACTAGTTGCAAAAGAGGCAAAGAAGAAAGACACTAGAATGGTTGTTGTAGAGGCCTCTACACCTAAAACAGAGTATGTTAATCTTGTTCAAAATGAATAATGGGGATTTGCTACTATTTGCAGCTATGAACCATCTTCTTATGAGTAGTTTATGTCTCCAATAGTCTCAGATGTTTGGTACTTTGATAGTGGGCCAACCAAACATATTACCTCGCAATGCAGTTTCTTCCAATCACTTGAGTCTACCGCTACAAGGAATACTATCACATGTGCTAACAATTCCTCTTATCCTCTAATGGGGGTTGGTAAGATCATTTTGACTACTGTTGATGGTAGTTCTTTCACATTTCGAATGCTTTATATATGCCTGGGATCAAGAAAAAGTTGTTGTCAATTTCATCATTAGCCAAGATTGGCTTGGTTTTCAAATTTGTTGATGACAGATACGATTCATGATTTCTCAAATGGCAATGTTATTATTGCTTCTAACATTTTATGTCATGGGATGTATAAGCTCATAGTCTATGCAAAATCTATGAATAATTCATCATGTGCAGTTCAAGATTCTCAAACTATCTCAAATGCAAAGCTTTGGCATGCACACTTTGGTCATTTGAATTTTGCTAATCTGCTTCACTTGCAAAAATCTGAAATGGTGTCCTCTTTGCCCAAAATTGAGGCACCTTGTAAACATGTCTGTGAAGGCTGTATTTAGGGAAAAATGAAGAATTCCTCCTTCCCAAATCGTTTAGTTCGAGCTTCTCATAAGTTATAACTTGCTCATAGTGATGTCTGTGGTCCTATGTAGACACCTTCATTTGGGAACTACCTTTACTTCATAAATTTTATTGATGAATTCTGCAGGCATGCATGGGTGTATCCAATGAACGAAAAGTTTTAAGTGTTTATGTGCTTCAAACAGTTCTTGGTTATGGCTGAAAATCTGTAAGCATGTAAATTGGGCACCCTCTATTCTAATTAGGGGGGAATACATGTCTTCTAACTTTAATGCATTTTTTTATGAGCATTGGATAAAACATCAATGTAAAATGCCATATGCCTCAACAAAATAGATTTTGCTAAAAGAAAGAACATGTCTCTCATGGAAATGGCGAGGTGTATGGTCAAAAGTCAGGCTTTACAACAAAGCTTCTAGCTTGAGGCTATTATGTGTGCAACATATGTACTTTGCAGGTGTCCATCAAAGCACTACAATCAATCACTCCATATGAGGCTTTCCATGTTCACAAATGATCTATTTCTCATCTACATGTCTTTGGTTTTCTTGCATATGCATTGGTGCCTGAACAACAATGCAGGAAATTGAATGATAAAGCAACGAAATGTAGTTTTGTTGGGTACAATTCTGAAAGCAAAGGCTGACATTATGAAGAATGGTACTTGGTCTTTATGTGATTTGCCTCTAGGAAAAAAGGCCATGGGCACTAAATGGGTATACAAGTTGAAACATAAGCATGATGGAACAATTGCTAGGTATAAGGCTAGGCTTGTTGCCAAAGTTTATGCTCAAGAGAGAGGCATTGATTTTGATGAGACCTCTCTTCACACCTATTGAATGACCACTATTCATAGAATTTGTGCACTTGCAACTCATCATGGTTGGAATTTACATTAGTTCAACATTAAAACGACATCTCCAAATGGTGATTTACATGAAGAAATGTATGCATTTCAACCTTGTGGTTTTGTGTAGAAAGGGAATGAAAACAAAGTATGCAAGCTGAAAAAGGCATTAGATGGTTTGAAGTAAGCACCACGTGCTTGGAATGAGAAGATACATGCCTACTTGCTCACAAATGGTTTTGAGAACAATACAAATGAGAGTGCCTTATATGTTAAACATGCAAATGATGTACTTCTTATCATTGTTGTACATGTTGATGTTGGGTTGATTATTGGTCTTAATGAGAAGCATATTGCTGAATTCAAGGCTAGTTTGCATGCAGCTTTTGAGGTATCACATTTGGAGCATTTGCACCATTATTTGGGCACTCAATTTATATGCAAGTTGATGGCGGAATAGCTTTGTGTCAAACAAAATATGTTGACACACTATTGCATCATTTTTGCCTTGAAGATTGCAAACCTATTGCCATTCCCATGGAAACAGGTTTGAATGTTGAGTCTTCATGATGATTTAGATGCATTTGGTGTTATCTATCAACAGTTTGTTGATGCTGATTTACTTATGCATAACACGACCTAATATTCAATTTGATGTCTCTCAGATGAGCAAGTTTATGAACTGCCAATGTGTCAAGAGTTGACTGACAGTTAAGTGCATCTTCCACTACTTGAGTGGTAATTGGCCACTTAGATTGTTTTATCCCAATGGGGCATTGTAATCGCCAAATTTACATGCTTTTTCTAACTTAGAAAGGTCTAGTTGCTATGATACTCATCGGTCCACCAGTGGTTTTTGCTTCATGCTTGGTAGCTCATGGATATCTTGGTTGAACAAGAAGTAGCTTGATTGTTGAATGTATGTGGATCAAACGACTTTTGGCTGATTTGAGTGTTGGTCACACTTCTGCCACCACCATCTTCACTGATAGTTATAGTGCATTGACAGTTGCGAGGAACCTTGTGTTCCATGCGTGGACAAAGCATATTGAAGTGCAATATCATTATGTGCCCTCATAGGATAATGTTGCAGAGCTTTGAGCTTACTTCCTTTTGTGGATTGATCATTTCCCATATAGCTTAGCACTTCTTTATTCATAGGTGCTAGCTCCTTGCTCACCATATCAATCCTAGGGGGGATTTGTTGATATATTTCAGCAGTGATGTGGATGAACACACTTAGGACTGCCATGACACTTTTTCCCTCCCTAAGAGGTTTTTTTTTCCTTCTTGCATATACGCTTACAACCCTAATGGATTATTAATCTTTGTACATTCACTTGATCATACATTCTGTATCGTGTTGCACTCCAAAATTCTTCTTCCTTATGATGTTCATGTGCTTCCGCATACCTCAAACTCCAACATAAATGGAATATATAAAAAAATTACAACATATGTAGGATAATGAGAGCCCCATGAGAGTAACATGAACATTTCGAGATATTCAACCCTCCCGTATACTGTCATTGGAACCCATCCTTTTATCAATAACAACACTAATTGAAAATAGGGAGAAAAGCATATTAAAACATTCCCCAAAAACGAGCTTCTTAACTATTCGATAATAAAATATTTATCGTAGATTGGCAATAATGCAACGTCACGTTTAGGAAGAAATGAAAAAGAAGATACGATGGTAAAAAATTGTACTATATACAATAAAATACCAATACCATTATCAGCAAACTCTCTTGATTACAACGAAAAAAGGGTGATTGTTTACACTCCACACTAGTTTAGAGTTCATAAGCCAGAAATATATCCAAATTTGTAGGTGCCTTACACATCTCAATATCTCTTTCACATATACTTACCTCTTTATCCTCATAACACAATTATAATACAAGTATTGCTTATTTCTTTCACATATACTTACCTCTTTACCCTTATAATACAATAAGAATACAAGTAATCCTTAGGTTGGAGTGATATGTTGAAAAAGTATTATCGTAGAGATGGTAAAAGAATTGAAAATTATCAAGGAGGATGAAGTGTGAGAGCACAATTCCTAAAAAATATTGCAAAATTTACCAAGCAATCCAACAAGTGGGAAGCGCAAATTTCGTAGGTAGACTAGTTTGGTGGGCACGTGCTCCTTCTTAACCGTACGCATTTTTCATAGTGAAGAGGAATGTCACTTGGGACACATGAACTATGTTGCGGTGAAGAGAAAAGAGAAGCACAAGCAAAAACAAAGATTTCTAAGGATAGTGGTCCTCCTATCATGTTTATAGCTGTCCTAACCCTTTCACTCCTTGGGCTAGAGCAATCAAAGACACGCAATCCCATTTTACCCATTACAAGAACCTTAAGAAGCAAATAAGAGCTAATAGGAGAAAGCTTATTTCTCGTGAAATTGCTCTTCTCTACTCTGTTAGATATGCTCAATATTTCACCCTCATGTGACCACAAATGATCCATGGTGCTCTAAGTTGTAAGGCCTCCATTATGAGGAGAAGCCATTATGAGAGCCCTGACATTTGTGGAACCCTAACTTCCAAGTTAGATGAGGTCTATGTGTGACCTTTGATGGTTGTAGATGATCTTTGTGAGCCTAGCCGTTAGGTTAGGTAGGGCATAAACGTCTAGGCCATTAGGTTGCCATTTAAGGTGAAAATAAAGGCCCTGTGGTATCGCATGGTTTCCCCATAGAACCTTAATGGGGGAGTGCAGAGGGGGGCTTGCCCCCTTCTGCGGGGTCCGAGGGGCCTATCCCCTTGGCCCGTAGGGCCGAGACGGTAGGACTTCTCGTCGTGGAAATATTGTTGGATCATATATTTTACTGACTATTTTGTATCTCTCGACTACGTTTATCTATATCGAACCGCCTTGTAAAAGCTATATAAGCACGGCCCAGGTTGAGCTTTACATAGCATTGCACACTAGTAAGCCCTTCATCTAGAGTCTGTTTAGATCGCCATCTAAGCTCCACATTGGGAGCGCACGGGTGGACAGCACCATCATTGTAATTGCATTACGCTCGGCAATCTGAGAATTTGAGTTATGCGAATCTCTCGGTCTGCGTCTATCTTTGTCTGCGTTTTTCTCTCAACTATGTCTACAAGTCTATTCTGCTATGCTATTATTTTCTTACATGGTATCAGAGCTCAGGAGGCTCTGAGTGGTGCAGAAGCAGAAACACAAAGGTTGCAGAGGTCTAAACGACAAAAGAGAGAAGATGTCAAGCGGTGCATCATCATCTATGACTGGAGGTCAAGGTGGTTCATCAACAGGAGTAGGTGGCGCACAAGTAGGAGCAGCAATGATGTCAGTCATCCCAATGTTGCGGAAACAGCCACTAGCCTTCACAGAAGGTAAACTTGATGGTACGAACTACACCCTGTGGAAGTTCAAGATCACTTCTATTCTTGATTCATATGAGCTTTTGGAGACTGTTCTTGGGACTGATCATGAGCCCCAAGAAAGACCTGATCCAAATAATCCTGGTCGAATGATTCCTCCTGATGCTGATCTTCTACGTGTTTGGAAACATAGAAATGCAGATGCACTTTGTGCTCTAGTTACAAGTACTTCTGATAGTGTTCTGACTCTCATTCAGCATACTACAAAGGCATGTGAAGCATGGGGCATGTTGAGAAATCAATATGAAACTTGTAATCAGACATGGATTCAAAACTTGGAGAATCAGATTGCAGCAGAACGGTTTGCTGATGGGGAGACTGCAAAGGTGTTTATCACTCGCATAAAGAATCTATGAGATCAAATGGCGGGAGCAGGTGTTCAAAAGTCAAGTGAGGACCTAGCTCGTCATTGTCTTCGAATCTGTCCACCTAAGTTTGATGGTTTGGTAATTGTTCTTAACACTCAAATCAGACCTCAACCACTAACTTTTGAAGAATTTAGTGCCTTATTCATGGAGGAGGAGTTGCGGCTCAAGGCAAGGAGTGGTGGTAGCAAAGGAGATGCTGCATTCACAGCAAATGCCAAAGGAGGCAAAGCAAACTCTTCAAAAGATGGAGACAAAAAGAAGAACGACAAAAAGAAGTTCGAGGGAGAATGTTTCCACTGCAAGAAGAAAGGACACAGAATCCAAGACTGTCACATCAAGAAGGCAAAAGAGAAGAGTGGCTCTTCAAAAGGTGTCAAGGGCAAGGAGTCTCCCAACACAACAGAAACAGAGCTTGAGTTATTTGTTACGATAGAGGAGGTGTGCTCCTTGGTTGAAGATTGAGGAACAATGACTCATGGGTGTTGGACAGTGGTGCATCTCGTCACATGACGAGTAGAAAAGACCTTTACAGTTCCTTACAACCTCTAAAGGAACCCATCACAGTAAAGGTAGGGAACAATGCAAGATGTCCTGCAGAGGGCGAACATACGGTTTCTTTCATTAACTCTAATGGTGATATCAGAAAGCTTTCAAATGTGTTGTATGTTCCACAAATAAAACGAAATCTACTTTCAGTAGCTTCTATAACTGATCAAGGTCATCAAGTATCTTTCAGTAAGACAAGAGCTAAGATTATGGACGGTAACAACAACATTGTTGGGATTGGCATAAGGAGGAACAACCTGTATGAGTTGTGTGCTCTTACCACCACTACAAACATGGGCACAAGTAAGCTATGGCATGAGAGATTCGACCACATTGGATACCCTATACTGAAGGAGATGCATCACAAAGTTATGGTTGCACACCTACCATCGATTACAGAAATGAAGGAACCATGTGAAGCTAGCATGATGGGCAAGCAATAGAGGAAGGCATTTCCACAAGAAAGCAAGAACAGGGCAAGCTATCCTCTAGAGTTGGTGCATGTTGACTTGTGCAGAAAAATGCCTACACAGGCTTTGGGCGGATCTTCCTACTTCATGTTACTTGTCGATGACTATAGCAGGAAGATGTGGGTGTACTTCCTTCGCGATAAGGCTCAAGATTTTGGCAAGTTTAAAGAATGGCTTCAGCTTGTTGAAACTGAAACAGGGAAGACGATGAAGAAATTCAGGATAGACGTTGGTGGTGAGTTCACATCAATAGAGTTTGATGATTTCTGCAAGAGTAAGGGAATCAAGCATCAACTCACAGTGGCACATAGTCCTCAACAGAATGGTGTTGCAGAACATCGGAATCAAACTATCATGGAGATGGAAGGGTGCATGTTGAAAGGAAAGGGTTTGCCTAATCAATTTTGGGCAGAGGTTGTCAACACTGCTGTCTACATCTTGAATCAAAGCTACACCAAGGCACTTGATGGAAAGACTCCACAAGAAGCCTACACTGGTAAAAAGCCTTCTGTTTCCCATTTCAAAGTATTTGGAAGTGAATGTTATGTACATGTTCTTGATAGGGAGAGAAACAAGCTTCAGCCAAAAAGCATCAAATGTATCTTTCTAGGGTACAACGAAGATAAGAAGGCTTATAAGCTTTATAACTCTGAGGCTAAGAAGATCATGGCGAGTCGTGATGTGGTGTTCAAGGAGGAGCAGCCACATGCAGTGGAGGAGGAAAAGAGAGCTTCCACTTTATCATGAGGCCAAGGGGCAATCCACTATGAACCTGGCCCAAGAGCTATCCCTTCTACACAAGAGAAGGAAGCATCATCTTCAGATGATGAGTCTGAAAGTCACCAACACCCAAGTGGAAAAGCCATTGCCACGTTGGGTGAGGCAGCTCTATGATTCTAAAAACCCCATCCCACAGTCACTAGAACAGGTTGTAGATGGACCAAGGTGATCACAGAGAATAGAGGAACAGAGATGGGCAGACGCCCATATTGTAAGCACAGCCTTGATGGCTGATCTCATTCAAGAAGAAGCAAAGGACCCAACCAATGTGGAAGAGGCACTCCATGATCCGAATTGGAGGGCTGCCATGCAAATAGAATACAACATTATCATGAAGAATGGAATTGGATCGACCCCCTAAGCGTAAAGTCATTGGCACCAAGTGGGTCTGGAAGCTAAAGTACAAGGTTGATGGTACTCTAGAAAAGTATAAAGCAAGACTTGTTGCACAAGGCTACTCACAAGTTGAAGGCATTGACTTTTGTGAATCATTTGCCCCGACTGCAGGAATGACTACTATCCGAGTAGTACTAGTTCTGGCTGCACATAAGCGTTGGCCAGTCTATCACATGGATGTCAAGTCAGCGTTCCTGAATGGAGACCTCAAGGAGGAGGTATATGTGTCTCAACCACCAGGGTTTGAGGCTCTCGATTTAGAGAACAAGGTATGTAAGCTGAAGAAGGCATTATATGGGCTAAAACAAGCCCCTAGAGCATGGTACCATTGGATAGATAAGTATCTCTTGGACCTAGGTTTCAAAAGATGTGCTTCTAATGCTAACTTGTATGTTCTAAAGAGAGGAGGGAAGACAATTGTGCTTGTACTCTATGTAGATGACCTTGTGATTACAAGAAATGATGATGCTCTTCTTCAACAAACAAAAGATGCCCTGAGTTCAGAATTTGAAATGACAGACTTGGGCTTAATGCATTATTGCTTAGGTCTTGAAGTTTGGCAAGAACCAGGGAAGATTTTGATCTCTCAACAAAAGTATGCAAGGCAGATATTGAAGGCATTCGACATGGAGGATTGCAAGGAAATTTCTACACCTATGGAGGTCAACACAAAATTATCTATTGAAGATACTTCACCTCTAGTGGATATTGGAGATATAGGAAATTAGTTGGAAGTCTCATCTACTTGTGCAATAGCAGACCAGACATCTCTTATGTTGTTGGAGTAGTAAGCAGGTTATCTAATAAGCCTTGCCAAACTCATTGGAAGGCAAGCATGGAGATACTCAGGTATGTGAAAGGAACCACTGATTATGGTATTCTTTATGAAGAAGGATGTCGGATATTGTGACTCAGATTGGGCAGAAGATATTGATACCAGAAAATCAGTTTCTAGATATTGCTTTTCTTTAGGATCAGGGATTTTCTCTTGGATTAGTAAGAAGCAACCAACTGTAGCATTATCTTCTACTGAAGCTGAGTACAAAGCTGTATGCATTGCAGCATGTGAAGCAATATGGTTGAGGAGGATCTTATGGCACATAGGAATACAAGGACATGAGGCTAGAGAGTTGAAGTGTGACAACCAAAGTTGCATGGCCATTGCCAAGGTCCTGTTTTCCATGCACGTACCAAGCACATAGAAATCCAGTATCACTATGTGCGTGAGTTGTTTGAGGACGGGTCGTGAAGATAAGCTATTGTCCTACTGAAGAAAATGGAGCAGACATCTTCACCAAGGCTCTTGGGAGAGAGCAACTTCTTCGATAGTTTCCAAAGCTTGGGATTGGACCAAGGAGGTAGTTCATCGTAGGGTGGACATTGAGGGGGGGGTGTTAGAATGCTCAATATTCCACCCTCATGTGACCACAAATGATCCATGGTGCTCTAAGTTGTAAGGCCCCCATTATGAGGAGAAGCCATTATGAGAGCCCGGACATTTGTGGAACCCTAACTTCCAAGTTAGATGAGGTCTATGTGTGACCGTTGATGTTTGTAGATGATCTTTGTGAGCCTAGCCGTTAGGTTACATAGGGCATAAACTTCCCGGCCATTAGGTTTTCATTTAAGGTGAAAATAAAAGCCCTGTGGCGTCGCGCGGTTTCCCCATAGGACCTTAATGGGGGTAGTGCAGAGCGGGGCTTGCCCCCTTCTGTGGGGTCCGGGGGTAGGACTTCTGGTTGTGGAGATATTATCGGATCATATATTTTACCGACTATTTTGTATCTCTCGACTACATTTATCTATATCAAACCACCTTGTAAAAGCTATATAAGCACGGCCCAGTTGAGCTTTACATAGCATTGCGCATTAGTAAGCCCTTCATCTAGAGTCTGTCTAGATCGCCATCTAAACTCCACATTGGGAGCACACGGGTGGACAACACCATCATTGTAGCTGCATTACGCTCGACAATCTGAGAATTTGAGTTCTCTATCTCTGAGTCTGCGTCTATCTTTGTCTGCATTTTTCTCTCAACTCTGTCTATAGGTCTATTTCGTTGTGCTGTTATTTTCTTACATACTCCTCTATGGGATCCAACCCTAACAATGTGGATAGAATATTGTGTCTTTAGAAGAGATTAAAATATGAAGAGTACCTTTAATTTAGTAGCATTCTTTCTTCTTCAAGACTTCTAGGCTTGATATTCTCCCTGAGCAAAAGGATTTTATTAAAAGTAGATTCATATTGGATGCTATCATCTCCCGTTGAGAAGGGATTGAGTATCCAATTAGTAGAATCATTCCTTCTTCTTCTTAAGATTGACTTTGATAAAGCTTATGATAGGATTGGGTCGGATTTTATCTTCCAATCTTTGCATGATATACAGGCTGACAAGAAATTTATCAATTCTGTTAGCACTCTCTTTGGTAATGCCCATTCCAGGGTTTCCATTAATGGGGCCCTCTCCCAACCCTTTGGACTTGTCAGATCCATTAGAAAAGGCTTCCCTCTTGCCCCACTCTTGTTTACCATTTTCGATGATGCTCTTGGTTTAGTGGTAATACATTCAGTATTGTGTGTTGTGCTCCAACCTTCTTCTTCTTACTTGTGCCATTCATGTGATTCCACAGACCTTGAACTCCAACAAAAGGTATCAGAGAAGGTTGCCACTTCATCTAGGGCATCATCGACACCCTTCTGGTCACAGTCTCAGATCGCACAAAAATTGGTGTGCATACTCAGGCTGATTAGGAGATCAAAACCGCTTCACTTTGTAGTGCTGAAATCACGATCTGAGCTCGTCTTGGCTCCGAGTGCACTATCGTAGTGCTTGTGTAGGCTATTTTGTCTTTTTTTGCCAAAGATATATACAGGTTTTGGTTTGCCAGTATGAGCATCTCAAAGTCTATTACAGGTTTAGTAGAACTTGATAGGGTAGTTCTGTTCAACTTTTTTAGATACAATCATTTTTCTGCATCACAATATTTTAGTCAATGGCCATGCTAAGCATCTCAAAGTCTATTATAGGTTTAGCAGAACTCGATAGGGTATTTCTGTTCAACTTTTTCAGATACAATCATTTTTTTGCATCAAGGTATTTTAGTAATGATGTATTTCGTATGTTGGCTATTTAGGATAAGTTGGATGGTATGAATTACCCATTGTGGGCTTATATGATGCATCATGTATTGGTCGCAAAAGGACTACGGAATATTATGTAGGGTGTTGAAAAATGTCCTATTACACCTGCAAATATAGGTACTGAAGCCGATGAAGATTACATTGAAGATGACGATATTCTTCATGTTCCTATTCGTGTTGTGGTTTCTACTGCGCCTACTACAAAGAAAATTTGTTGGGATGGCAGAGATGCTCAGGCACATGCATTGATAGCCTTGTCTGTCAAACATGCCATTATTCCTCACATTCACTCTTGCAAAATAGCTAAGAATGCTTGGGATACACTTACCACATTGTACCAGGCAAGGAATGAGGCTCATGTTGCTTACCTCCGAAAACAGTTGGAGAGTGAGCATATGAATGAAGATATTTCTATGGATAGTTTTCTGACAAAGATCAACGACCTGAAGGAACAATTGATTTCTGTTGATGAAGTTATACTAGATAGCTCACTTGTGGAGATCGTTCTGAATGGTCTTCCTTATTCATATCAAAGTTTTGCTTCTACTCTTTGTTTCATGATGAAAGACAATCCAAATTCCTTGACATTTGAGGAGTTAGTCTCTGTTCTATTGCAGGAAGATTAGTCTAGGTGGAACAGGTCCATTATGCATGTTGAAGATCAAGCTTTCATGGCTAGTGCAAAGGGCAAAGGTAAATGGAGCTCATCTACTAGTAAGCAGAAATCTGCAAGTGCTACACATTTGAAAAAGGAAGACAAAGATAAGAAGAAATTAGAAAAGCAAAAACTCTTTTGTAAGTACTGTAAAGGAAACAATCATATCATAAAGAATTGTCCAAAACTGGCTGCCAAAGAGGCAAAGAAAAAAGAGGATGGAATGGTTGTTGCAGAGGCCTCTACACTAAAAATAGAGTATGCTAATCTAATGCAGAATGAAGAATGGGTGTTTACTAGTATTTGCAGTTTTGACCCATCTTCTCCTGAATAGTGTATGTCTATAGTAGACTCAGATGTTTGGCACTTTAATAGTGGGGCAACTAAACATATTACCTCGCAGCGCAGTTTCTTCACTTCACTCAAGCCTACCCCTACAGGGAATACTGTAACATGTGCCAACAACTCCTCTTATCTTGTCATGGGAGTTGTTAAGATCATTTTGGTTACTGCTCATGGTAGTTCTTTTACTTTATCAGATGCTTTATTTGTGCTAGGGATCAAGAAGAATCTATTATCAGTTTCAACTTTAGCCAAGATTGGCTTCATTGTGAAATTTGTTGATGACCAATGTACAATTCATGATCTCTCAAATGGCAACGTGATTATTGCTTTTGGCATTTAACGTCATGAGCTATATAAGCTCATAGACTATGAAAAATCTCTGAATGATTTGGCATGTGCAGTACATGATTCTCAGGCTATTTCATATGCAAAGCTTTGGCATCCATGCTTTGGTCATCTGAATTTTGCTAGTTTGCTATGTCTGAAGAAATCTGAAATGGTGTCCTTTTTGCCCAAACTTGAGGCACCTGGCAAACATGTATGTGAAAGTTGTATTTTGGGCAAAATGCAACATTCCTCATTCCCAAAAGATGATTCAGTTCGAGCTACTAAAAAATTGCATCTTATTCATAGTGATGTCTATGGTCCTATGCAGACACCCTTTTTTGGGAACTATCTTTACTTTGTGACTTTCATTGATGATTTTTCCAGGCATGCATGGGTATATCCACTCAAAGAAAAGTCCAAAGTATTTATGTGCTTCAAACAAATTTTGGTTTTGGCTGAAAATTTATTAATATGTAAAATGGGCATCCTCCATTCTAATCAAGGGGGGAATATATGTCTTTTGAATTTAATGCATTTTTGGATGAACCTGGGATAAAACATCAGTGTACAATTCCATATACACCTCAACAGAATGGAGTTGTTGAACGGAAGAATAGGTCACTCATGAAGATGGCGCGGTGTATGGTCAAGTGTCAAGCTTTACCACATAGTTTCTGGCTTGAGGCTGTTATGTGTGTAGCATATGTACTTAACAGGTGTCCCACTAAAGCACTATAGTCTATCACTCCATATGAGGCTTGGCATGGTCACAAGACATCTATTGCTCATCTGCGTGTTTTTGGTTGTTTGGCATATGCATTAGTGCGTGAACAACAACACAGAAAATTGGATGATAAAGCGGTGAAATGTATTTTTGTTGGCTACAATTCTAAAACTAAAGGTTTTCGTCTGTATCATCCATAGACTAAATGCATTTTGGTTAGCCGTGATGTTGTTTTTATGGAAGATGTTATTCAGCCATTACTTTCATGTACTAAGGAGACATTTGTTAGCTCCAAAGACATGTATGATACATTTCTACCTCTCTTTACAGGTGGACAGTCTAGTTCTGGTCCTAATGAGGCAACTTCTCAGCCTTTACAGGTTTCATGTGATGATGCAAATCATTCTATTTCTAATGCAAATTTACATGATGCACTTGTTGATGAGAGAGTTGATATTGAGGAAGCAAAAACTATCCAAAATGACTAGTGCACACTTTGCATGACAACAAATTGGATGCACCTCTATCATATCGTACTTGTTTAGGCTCTCATAGTGCATCTTTTGCATCAGATTGCTATGCTATGGCTTCCTCTAGTCTGTGTGATGAGATTGAGCCTGTTTCGTTTGATGAAGCACAAAATTATGAACATTGGATGGCTGCAATGCAATCTGAATATGATGCTATCATGAAAAATGGTACCTGGTCTTTATATGACTTGCCTCTTGGAAAGAACACCATTGGCACTAAGTGGGTATACAAGCTGAACCGTAAACCTAATGGAACAGTTGACAAGCATAAGGCTAGGCTTGTTGCAAAGGGTTATGTGTAGGAAAGAGGTAGTGATTTTGATGAGACCTCTGCACCTACATGCTGAATGACTACTGTTTGTAGCATCTGTGCACTTGTACCTCATCATGGTTGGAAGGTACATCAATTGGACATTAAAAATGCATTTCTGAATGGTGACTTACATGAAGAAGTGTATGTTTTTCAGCCCTATGGATTTGTGCAGAAGGGGCATGAAAACTAGGTGTGCAGGTTAAAGAAGCCATTATATGGTTTACAGCAAGCACCATGTGCTTGGTATGAAAAGATACATGTCTATCTGATGCACATGGTTTTGAGAATAATCCAACTGAGAGCACCTTATATGTTACGCATGCGAATGATGTGCTTCTGATCATTGTTGTGTATGTTGATGACATGCTGCTCGTTGGTCCTCATGAAAAGCATATCATTGATTTTAAGGCTGATTTGCATGCCTCATTTGAGATGTCCGATTTGGGGCATTTGCATCATTATTTGGGCATTCAATTTATTCAAGTTGATGGTGGAATGGATTTGTATCAAACGAAATATATTGATACAATTATTGTAGTGTTTTGGCCTTGAAGATTGTAAACCTATTGCCACTCCTATGGAGATAGGTTTATGATTGAGTCTTCATGACGTTGGAGATGCATTTGATGTTGTTCTCTATCAATAGGCTATTGGAAACTTGATTTACTTATGCATTACTCGGCCAGATATTCAGTTTTCTGTCTCACAGATGAGAAGGTTTATGCATTGCCCAGGTGTCAAGCATTGGCAAGTGGTTAAGTGCATCTTTTGCTACTTGAGTGGTACCCGACTACTTGGATTGTTTTATCCCAAGGGGGATTACTAACACCATATTTACATGCTTTTTGTGACTCTGAATGGGCTAGTTGCTATTACACTCGTGTGTCCACTAGTGGCTTTTGCTTCATGCTTGGTAGCTCATGTACATCTTGGTTGAGCAAGAAGCAGCCTACTGTGGCCACTGCCAGTTGTGAGGCTGAGTATAGGGTATCTTTCATAGTGACTATTGAGTGTGTGTGGCTCAGATGCCTTATGGCTGATTTGGGTGTTGGTCAGTCTTTTGCCACCACCATCTTCACTGACAGTCAAAGCACATTGGCACTTGCGAGAAACCCTATGTTCCATGCTCAAACTAAGCACATTGAGTTGCATTATCATTATATTAGGGGAGAGGTTCTTTGCTATAGAGATCAGCTTGGCATATGTGCCCATGTAGGAGAACATTGGAGACCTTTCCACAAAGGCTCTGCATAGGGAGAAGTTTGAAGCTTTTCGGAAAGCTTTGGGCTTACTTCCTTTTGTGGATTGATTCTACGTAGCTTGGCACTTCCTTATACATGAGTGCCAGCTCCTTATTCACCACATCACTCCCATGGGGATTTGTTGATATATTTAGGTAGTGATGTGTGAGAACACACTAGGACCATCGAGGCATTTTTTTCCCTCTTTAGGAGGTTTTTCCCCTTGGCTTGTATATATGCCTATTGCCCTAACGGGTTACTTATCTTTCTACAGTCTAGTGGTAATACATTCAGTATTGTGTGTTGTGCTCCAAGCTTCTTCTTCTTTCTTGTGCTATTCGCATGCTTCCGTAGACCTTGAACTCCAACATGTATTTACTACCCTATTAGGATGGCCACCAATCTTGCCGCCAAGTGGGCTCTTTGTTCCATTGATTCTAAAGATGTTTGGGCTCTTGTCATTAAATAAAATATATCTAAATTTCCCCTAAAAAATTACAAGTCTTGGAATGGTCATTCCCTTTGGGATATTTTTTAATCTCCTCATTCTTTTTCTCCTATTCGCAGTACCATTTGTTGCAGAATATGGAATGCTTGGATGGAATTCAAAAGGCTTGTTCTCTGAGTGATCATTTCGTGTTACATACTGAATTTTTTATGCAAGAAATCATATGGAGTGGATGGTTGTCTCTTTGGAACAATTGTAACCTTGGCATCACAGAGCATAAATCTAGAAAACTAGGCTATAATTGCTGAAAAGATTTAACTAGCAATGGTGAGGTGCTGTAGGATGTAATGATTTCTAATACTACCGACTTATCTTTTTCATGTCAACAGGTACTGTTACATCATAAATCCATACTTCAAAGAAATATTTGGAAATGTCAAAGTACATGTCTTTGTTGCTTACATTGCCCAGGATATGCTAAAGAGATTCAAAAAGCTCAAAGGTTCTATTATGAAAATAATTCACAAGTTGAATAAAAGATGGGATCTCTAATGGAATTCTAGCCAATCAAAGCACAAATTTCTTTGTCTCTAGGATTTCCCTAGCAATATTAAGCATTCCTTTCTCATGTGTCTTATCATATCCACAATGGTGTTTGGTGTGGTCTCAAAGCTGGGAAAATTGGTATTAATGATGGTAAATGTGCTTTTTGTGACAAAGTGGAGAATTTTCCACACCTGTTTTACAATTGCAAGCATGTCAAGCTATTCTGGGATGTGCTCCAACTTTATTGATCAAAGCTCAACATCTCTCGGAGCTATAAGGAATTTTTGTTGGGTTCTTATTTGAAGATGGAAATTGCCTTATGGAATTTATGGAGGGTTCACATACTTTGGTCAATATGGCTAAGCAAGAATCAAGCAGCCCTAAATGAAGGAAAAATGAACCACTTGTATTCCTTTCATCAAAGATTCAAAGTTCTTGCTCACCAATGCTTGATGGTTGTTAGAACTTCTCTGCCTGACAACCACCATCTGTTTGTCATCATGAAGAATACTACTCCCAATCAATGGAGGAAACTATGTTGTCCATCTACTCTAATGTCAGATCTGACATGATCTACAATTGTACATGAGGCCTACTCATTTTGTTTTGTATGCTGGGTCTTAACCCTCATTGTGTTTTGAGGCTTGCCCCTCTTTGGCTGATATTGTATCTTGATAGTGCCCTAGATACTTCCTCTTTTAGAAACATGGAACCTAGTTATGTGTTGACAAAATTGATGATTTATGCCCCTTGTGTCATGTATACCTGCAAGATTCATGCACATTCTGGTGGTATCATGCCTTTTGCACATTAGCATGTTTCGTCATTAATACAAATTTCCTTTCCTGTTTGATTTAAAAAAAAAAAAAAAGCTTTCTTAAAAAAAACGAAGTCCCTAAAAAGAAGGCTTTCAAAAAGAAAGAAAAAAAGCGAGTTTCAAATAGATTAAAAAAACTACTATGTCCATGCTTGTTAGCTCTCCGAGTTGGGAATTTCATTTCTCATGGTTGGGGGTGAGGTTCAAGCTTCATGAGCTGCAATGGGACACCCTTGATAATTTGTGATGAGATGTCTAAGTCTTTTGGGGAGTGTGTACCTTTGGGCACTTGATTAATCTAAGCCTTTAGGTTACTAAGTTCAAACAAATCCTCTCATCTGGTCTCAGGATTGTCCCTTCTTGACTTCTATTTTAATGAATTTTCGAGCTCTGTATCCTATGTTAGGCATCTAACTCCTATGCTCTTTGTTTTTTTCGGGGAGTGTGGACTTTTGGGCACTTGATCAATCTAAGCCTTTATGCTACTAAGTTCAAAAAAATCCACTCATCTGGCCTTATGATTGTCCCTTCCTGACTTCTATTTTAATGAATTTTCTAGCTCTATATCTTGTGTTAGACGTCTAACTCCTATGTTCTCTGTTTTTTTTTAAGAGAAAGTTCGGCCGAAGCCTAATCTCCCTTTGCTGGAATATATTGAAAGAATGACTATACAAGTGAATGAGCATAATACTTATGGGACTCCCTTGCGTCCCATAAAACAAGGGTTAAATTGCCTGAAAGCTACACTTGGAAAAGATTGCCCAAAGACAACTAGTTTAATTACGCTCGAAAGCAATACATTGGCCTAGGGCCCATAACTCTCTTGCCATAGAGAGAGGTTTGAGCCCTCACCCCTTCCTCAAGAGACAAAAGGCCCAACCAAACAACCTAATATGCGAATCTCATGAAATACTTTGCCCACCTTCACTTATATTTTCAATTCAAACTTAATAAAAAAAAATCCATATCTAAGATCAAACTTCCTTTAAAAAAAGAAAACATCTTTATAATTGCAAATATTGTAAGTTCCTAACTGAGGATGAAAAAGGGTACCCTCATCTTCTCTCCAAAGATCATTTTATAAGACAAAATGTCGTTATATATTGATTTTTTTTCTATTTTGATGGATTTTTTTAGCAAAACCCTATTCGTAAATAATAAAATACGAAGAGACCCTTCAAAATGGTGCCAAACATGGAGTGATCTTCCCTAAAGGAACTTGTTGCCAAGAATCATCTTTTTGGAGTGTGAAAGTATTTGATATGGCAGTAGCATTTTCATAGATCTTTCTCTATTGCAATCACAAATGCCAACAAGTGAGGATAAGATCTGCTTGACATGAAATTGGATCGTCTTGCTTAGAAGGAAGAAAAAGAGAAAAGCCGTGACCTGTTTACTTGGAGAGTAGGCCATCTGTGCGAGATGTATACAGATATACGATTCTGCGATTGAGCGTCTGCATCAGGATAGGTATGATCGAGTTGGAAGGGCAGTGAAGGAGCTTTCACTTTTTTCGTGTTCTGTCCTGGCCATCTCCATCGCCTGGACCTTTATATTACAAGCAAAGGCCGCAAGGGCTTGTCTCGTTGCGTGAGGACGGTCTCACTTCTGGACGCTGAGGCTATTTACAGCTACGAGTTCGACTCGTGGAAGACCAATGATAAAGGGCTGCGTAATTCTGTCTCCTTTCCCATCCCATGCATCTACGCTGTAGCGGCGGAGCTCTTTTCCTTCATGAGCCCCTGGTAGGTCCACGGTCCATCCGCTCATACGCTTGATGGGCGCAGGGACCATCTTCTCACATCTCCCTCAGGTCTCAGGCTCAGCATTCTTTTTTCTCAAGCAACTCGTTACTCCAGTCCAAATTCTCGCATTCTTATAAAGCTCCGCCGCTGCCCCCGTTCTGTCTGAGGCCTCGTGCTCAGCGTTTTTCCTCAACGAACTTGAGTCAAAAATATCACATTCTTAAGAAGCTCCGGTGGCTCCTTTAAAAGCCTCCTAAAGCTCCGAAAAATGGCCGATCGACTGATCGAAGTCTGCGAAATATACAATCTCGAGCATTGGTTGACATTGCTCCGAAGCCGTTGTCGTTATCCATCGGTTGGCTCCTTTCAGGCTTCAGGTAACGTTTTCAAGTTCCACTCTGCTTAACTCCTTGAGCTGCAAGCCTGCAACATCTCTCAAAAGGTTAACCCGCCTGCACATAAGGTTCCATTGTGTCACCATATCGTCATCTCCAAGACTCGTGCCACAAACTGAATGGCTCACTGTACCTACAGACAGTGCCCAACTTGTAACGATGGTACAAGGCCAAGTGATCGCTCATATAGAGTGCTCCACCCAAACTTCTCTCCTAGTATAAAAGTTATGCCACTCGTGCAAAAGCAGCGATTGCGTACAAGCCTCATCCCAACCTTCCAAGTTTTTGTCTGTATATGTTATAGCACGGAAAAAACTGCGGGAGCAGTAATCGAAAATTCTAAACCTAGCCTTGCATAGTTGCTGAAAAGGCCTTCTGGGTATGTCCGTCGTCCTGTCGTTTAAAACACGACACCACACTCAAATTTTCTGCTGCCAATCCGAAGCAACCTCTATTCACCACATTTGTCAAACAATGAATCTTTACTCCTCGCTCCCGTCAACATACCACAGCATGTCCGTCGAACGTGCATTTCCTTTGGCTTTGAGAATTCCTTCGAATGCTTCTTATCTTCCATTCTTCGTCCTCTTCTGCCGCATTTCAACTGTATCATCCCTTGCAGGAGGTTTTTATCCTTTTTAAATCGATCAATTCTTCTGCTCGCATCGCAAAGATATAACGCCTAATTCTATCTGTAACATTGCTGGCTGCTACCTTAATGGGATGAACGTTGGAATATCTTTCGAATTTCATATTTCATACACTTGGCAATCTGCACTCATGACAAGGCTCCGTTTTCAACGTTCAGGATTTCGTGACTTTGCTCCTTACACTGATGTTACAAAAGTATTTAACGTCGACTTTTCAATGTTGTTATTTTGAATGGCTTCGACTTATTGCCTACACTTTAATGTGACGCCTGAACAAATCATATAAGGAAATGAAGTCTAATCGTTCGGTCTTTAGTTGCAGCACTTTATCGTTTCTGAAAGCTCTCTTCCGCCTTGCGAAGTATGCTGAGAATCGCTGCCGGAGTCATGGACTAAGTTGGTAGACCAGACGTGCAGATTTGTTGGAAGGTCGTGTCTGCTGCCGCTCTATTCATAGTTTCACAGAATATCTTTATTCATTTGTGCAAGAAAAAAAGCCTTTTTGAAGGGAATTTCGTTACACATGTTTGATCAGCCTGTGGTATGGAAAAAAGGCCAGCAATTAATAGCAATGTATCTACAACACTCTGCTTTTCATAGGGCTTCTTGCCCATTTCATTGCCTGGTGCTTCTGGCGTGCTGTCGATTTTTTCTGAAAGGAGGTATATGTCTTAATTTACAGCAGCTCAGCGGATGCGCCTTCGAATAATGATATTCGAAGATATTCAATGGCCAAAGTCTCTTTGATGCACAAGTTCACTCAAGTTCTACTGAGCCCTAACAAGGAGGTAATATATGCAACCTGCATTGAATGGTTTCCTGTGATGTGGTGCGCCGCAGCATTGTGTACATCACAAATATTCACAGTAAGAAGATGAAGGCAATGCTTACGTCATATGGACCCCACGCTTTATTATGTTGATTCCCTTCCGCACCTTCAGTTCGTTCAAGTTTGCTGCTTCCTTTCTTGTAGGTTTTCAAGGACAAATTCTTAGAACAGAACGAAGATTCAGATCGAGTTTCTGGTTTAAATTTGTCCTCACGAAGGCAACGACGCATGAGGCTTGAAATCGATGTATGTCTTCTTACATATTTACGTTGCTTAAGGAGTCGTTGGGATCGGCAGCAAGCTTACCTGCTCTTATTACAGGTCGAGAGATTACATGAACGGCTTCAACAAGAAACTGACTTGCATTGTGCGTTGGAAAGTGCAATCACTCGTGCAGCTGGAGCTTTTTCGACCTTTCCACGAAATTTACCTGTCGATGTAAGCTTTGCCAAGAAATCATCATGAAGCATGGGCGAAGTAATTCACCGATCCGAATGATCTGTAATAGGCGTTTTTCTTTTTCTAGGCTCAGGAGCTTCTTGCAGATGTGGCTATGTTAGAAGTGGCGGTATCTGGCTTAGAGCGGCAAATTTTGGGGCTGCAGCTGCAGTTACGACACGAACGAGATCAGAGGATTCGTAATACCGCTGAAGAATTGCCATCCATATTGTCAACTTCAACGTCCCTAAAGCAAGAGGAGCCTGGTTATCACTCATTCAAGGCAAGTGGTTTACCTTCAACGACAAAGTTTTCGGATAGTACTATACCTGAAGTATCAACGGAGCCCGTTGGCGAGGGTGACCCACATGCGAGTAGTCCGCCGTCGAGGCTTGATGATGAAAGGGCTGAAGCTCAACTCCAGGAAATGGGAGCAGTTTGCTGCACGAACTATGATGAAGTTAAGCGTGGAACGTCTTGTGGGCAAGAATTTTCTCTCAATCAGGGGACTGTTGATTCAGATTCATTCGCTGACATAGAGACAGATTTTGAGGTGATTGAAGAGTCTAAATTGCAAACTGCTGTATACAAACATAACATTTACAAAACGTTCTGATTCTTTGTCTTAATATATTGACGCTTCTGAGGATATTTTGCCCTTTGAAAGAGTTTTTTTTTTTGCTTTTGTTTTTGATGATCGATGTAGGGTGTGATCGGAGAGTGTTACAGCATCTCTGATTCTGCGGCTAGCATAAGTGGCTCCGATGTGCGTCCGAATTTTGCGACCGTGACAAACTCACGGGTAGGGTCCGTTAGAGAAGCCGATCTCCTTACACGCAGAATTTATTAGTAAACGTCACAGCTTGAGGATGTCACTTTGATTCACAATCTCTCTCTTCATCCTTTATACGTCTTGTGATTACCATCAAGTTCATAGAGCGTTTTTCAGTGCTAAGTTTGTTATTGCAGGCCGATGGAGAATCATACTCAAGCGAAAGGAACTCAGAGGCAAAGTTATGGAAGCAGCCTAATAGACTCTCTCAGCAGATGGTTTCTTGTATGATAGGAATTTATCGCCACTTGTCGGATCCCACCGAAGCGGGGAAAAACATCCTTTCAGATAACGTCCCCTCCCCAAACTCCCCATTTGGGCATGTCATCTCTTCTTCTGTCTCATCAATTTCAGATTCCTTTAATTTGTCATACATCCGAAGTCCATCTACGGAGGCCAAAGGTAGGGAGCAGCATGGTTTAACCAGCACGATGGATCCATATAGAACC